>CABFPE010000067.1:1466515-1499583 GCA_900660155.1 Hofstenia miamia | reverse complement strand
TATATATATATATATATATATTATTATGCAAAGAATGCTTTTTTGAGATTAATAATTGAAATAATTACACTTACTAGTAGAGGTTTAATTAATTTTCATGAAGATGCAAATGTATCCAAGATATCTACCCTGAGGAAATGTGTTATATTAACTGTTTTAATTATATAATTAATTCCGATGTAAAGAACACTTTGGGGGTGGAGTTCGAATCGCTTGCTAAATATTTCAGCACATAAAGGCGTCATTCTATAGTATAAAAAATATGAATAAATATCTTCATATATAGCTATCTTTCGATAGCACATTAATAATGTGCGAGGTGATAATTCAAGTGATTTAACTAGATTTGCACGCCTATGGTGTGAATAATAATTATTTTTTGGTGTCTATATTCTTCTGTTTTGCAAGCTTTCCAATGTGATTTCTCCCTCGGTTTTGCAAAACATTGATTCCGCATGAAATCTTTGAAAACTAGATAACAAACTAGATGCAATTATTACAGCAAACAGGCACAGCTTTATATAATTTATCTGAATATGTTCACTCATTTATTAAACTAATTGTATTTCAATTTTATTATATGAGGTTCAATATAGAAAAATCGTAAGTAAATGCAGTTGAAAAAGCTGCCTGTGCCAATTTGGGAATTTTCTTGACCTCTTAATATCATTCATATTAAAATGAATACAGAAAGTTGTTTAATGAAAATATAACAGCGGAAGCTTAATATTAAAAGTTTTTCCCTAAGTCTATGCTGCTCGCGATGTAATGCAAGAAGTTGGGTATGAGTATTAGTAATGTGAAGATAAGAGGATAACTTTCCATTCAACATTATGTGTATTTTAAATAAGATTTTTTTCAAAACTATAGTTTTATGTACAATTTTGAAATAATAATGTGCTCGAAATGTTATTGAAAATTTTTAAGTTGCTTAATAGCAGTAAAGAAAATTTCATTCTCGGGTTTGACGTTCGGGTACAGATAGAAATATTCGAGTCGTATACTATGAGTATGCAGATTCTTTCTGCAGTTTTTATTATTTCGGATATCTTAATGTTTAGTATTTGAGCAAAGCCCTAAATATAATATCATTAAACCATAGAAACGTTGAATTCATGAAATTTTCTTCTTAAAATTTGTGTTAAATGCTATATTTTTTAATATGAATTGTCCAATTAATACTTAACAATATAAACATTCTCAATTTTTTCTTAGATTTTTTAAATTTAATTTTTAAATCAATTGATAAGCTACAAATTCCAATTTAATTTTTCATAGCTACCGTCCATATTTTCAAATCGTTATTGGAAATTGTAATTATAATTTGAATCTTCTTCTACTTTTCTAGCATTACAAACAAAAAACATAGTAGCTGTTACCGAAAATCAACTATGGGCAAGCAAAAAATATTTTGTAACACAAAATCTACTATTGTCTTTATAAGTATGTGATATGCTTTATTTGTACGTTTTCAAAGACTCAACCCGCTATTTGTAGCAAGAAATAGTCCTTCATGCTTCATGGATGGAGGCGTTTTAAGAAATAAAGTCATTGACTGACGCTACAGTTGGAATTAATTTTTGAACATGGAATTAAAGTCATTTTGTGGTATCTTTACTTTTGTAAATTATAAATATACAATATTTTAAAACTAGAATCGAGCATATATCAGTGTTTAAGACCTAATGTATGCAGACACGCATTAAAATTTTACACTGTGACGACTTATAAATTTTTAGCACAAATATATTCTTTTAAATTATATGACCAACCTCGTTAGTGATAAAAGAATAAAAAGATTTTTAGGGAATTTTTTGTATCCTAAGTACCTAAAACCTGCATTCATTTTGCTCTAGATATCCAATGGATTTCTTGAAACAAGCAAAAAACGAACACTTATTAAAGTTTTGTTGTCGTTGTTGTTGTACAGATTTTCAAAATGTAAGAAATTTGAACTGAATTTCACTTAAATGCAATGAGTAATGTATATTTAGAAAATATGGTTTAATATTCGAAGTAGCCTTCTGTTGTCGAAGTGGCGTATTTTACTTTCAAATACTAAAAGCATTTAAAAGAACTTACCTTTGAAACTAGTAGCATACAATTGGGGTGTATATTTTAAAGTAATTTTTTTATACCAAGCAGCTAAATACCAATTATGCTTAATTGTTAAATTTTAAGTTTTTCTTAAAATTGATTTTAATAATTCTGCAAAATTATATGGTTGACTCAAGAAACATATTTCGTCAAAAAAATATTGCAAGCGAAGTTTTTTAAAATCTTTAAGAAGTTTATTTTTATAAATGCAATTTAGATACACTTATAGTGCTTTTGTAGTTTTTTTGTTCACAAAATATTATACAAACAGCAGTCAAATATTAAATGACTGAGAAATTAATATAACAAAGTTCTTGGTGGTAGTCATAGAGTAACTTGGCATAGTTTGCCGCACAGTTGCAATTGGGGAAGCATTTGAATCGGGCTGTACCAATTGCTTGCCTCAGATATTAAAACTATAGCGGACTTGAGCGGGCACAGCCATACTAGCAGACAATTGAATTTAGCATTTGTGTTTTTTATCACCAAAGTTCTTAAATGTTCCAAATTACAACAGAAGCAATAAATGAAGTTGTTGAGAATAGTAGTTGCTGTCATGGACGTTAGATCGCAGTATTATCTCAGCGTTAGTTGTGACAAAGTTTTTTACAAAAATCATATTTTTCACTGAAAAAAGTTAATATTTTCGCATGTCTCTCAAGCATAGGAATAGTTTTTGTCCCAAATCTTCAGGCCATTACATTGGAGGGCACTGACTCATAAATATATTAATTTTTGAACCGTGATTAGTTGAACTCGATGACTTTTGTCTGTTTGTTTGTTTTATTTAAAATTTGAAAGCAAAACTTCTCAGAATATTTCCTTCAAAGCTCGAGTTGTCTTAGAATAGTAATTGCAGTTATAATACAAATTATATACTTGAAATAAGTGAAGGTATTGCAAAAGTATTTTATGCATTTTTTGTTTGTCGAACATTTATTGCTCAAAAAATTCGATTGCTTCTAATCGCTTTTTTCAAAAACATAACATGAAAGTCAAGAACGCTAAAAAGGCGTAAAAAACGTCAATCAAATCCATTGATAAAGAATTCATCTTGCTTAAGACACTTGTACCTATAAGATATTGACTTTTCTACTAGTGACATTTAGCAAAATTCAAAAATAAAATTTTCACATATGAAAATTAGTGCTTGAAAACGATTTATCTGCAATATAGACAGATTTGATTAAACCAAACTCGTAATATGAGCAAACATCTCACAAATTAAACATGTTCACGCTTAGAACACAACTAAAAATTATTTACCATAAGTCCAATATATAATTATATATATATATATATATATATATATATATATGCAAACATATGTATAGTATGTAACCAAAAGAAATGGTTATGTCCAGCCACATATTAACTAAACAGATGTAATGAACATTGACAAAGCTCAAATTAAGCTCACTTGATTGTAATCAATTTTTAATTTAAGATGCATTCTTTTCTAATGCATAATCGATTTAATCAATGAGAATTATTACATGCTTAGCTCGAATGGATGTCTTTAATTTAAGCATTCAACAATGAAACGACAGAACACATTAATTGATGTGTTGTAGAGACATTTCTTCAAATAATATATTAATGGTATTAGTTGTCAAATGTTATAAACTGAAATCATATTCATTTAGATTTCTTGTAAAATTGTAAATCATTTTACACATTTACTTATTGATGCATAGACAAATTTTTTTGGTTTTTCAATAATGCAATGAATTTAATCTTTCCAAAAAATATCTAATTTTTAGAGATATAAATATATTTAGACCTTGATAAGAAAATATAATCTAGTACAATGAAATTATTATATAGAATGATACTTATAAATTTGGAAATATTCTTAAAAATGGCTTATGCAATATTATGAAACCACTAATCAATTAGTTAGTGAGCATGAACTGTGATAAATTAATCCTTCAACTTGTATTGAATAATACAAGTGCGTATTTTTGCAGATATTCTAGTTTAGCTCTGATTTTTTAAGGTGAAATCTAATGACAAACCTAATGAAACTATCTATACATTGAATGAATGTGGCACGTTTGTAGGACTCTTTGATCTGTATCACGTATTGTAGTACTTCTCTTCTAGAAAAAAATATACATAGTTAAAGGAAAGTCTTTAGTTTATGTTACAATGCTAATTGGCAATCTTAATTTTAATAAAAACCTTAAGGACATATAAAAATAAAAATGAAGCTTACAAAAGTTTTAAATTTACTTCCTTTTAATTAAGTGCTGGCAGATGGTTACTTTGTTAAAGAGAACATGCCATCCATTTCAATTCAATAAAAGCTAAAATTTTATTAAATAATTATTAATATAACATTTGAATTGTTACCAAAAAGTGGTATAGAAAACATGAGATGGACAACTCGAGTTGGTTTTTAGTACATTAGACAGAACTATTAGGGAGAGTTGGCGGCTAAGAGGTAAATATTAAAATAGTCATTATACAATCTTTCTGCAATATCATTACTGAAAATATTTTAAATTTCTGTCAAAAAACTTAATTCTCCATGCATTTTCTATCTCAAATAAGTCGTAATATATTATACTTATTAAACAGATTTCAATAGTGTCCTTTATAACAAATGAAAATCAAAATTCGAAATGAGGCTATACGAATTTGGAAACAGTCTGTATGTTTGTTGAATGAACTAAAACTGAATTCACTCATTTTGTAAGCAAATATTGAAAATGAACATAAGCGTAGTACAAAAAACTAATATATATATATCAAGCTTTATGCAATTATTTTGTTTCATCGAAAACTTTTTCCCATAGGATGTCTTCAAGTTTTCTAGAAGCATGCTTATAAAGAGCATACATTATTTTAAAGGAGTAAAACTACTTGTTAGGCCAGCTTTTTGACCAAATGGGCATTTGAACATTTTAACTAAAAAGGCATGTATGAATAGAAAAGGTTAAATCCAAAAAATCAATAAACGTATAAGATCTTTAGATGTTGGCTCTCTTATAAAGCTGACTTCACTCCTATAACAGATTATTGGGATCTGTAAATGACTCAAGCAATGCAGATAAGAACTTGATCTATGTGCAGTATGTGTTCCTGTATTTGCAGAAATGTATATGGCTTGAGATACATCTACTTTTATATATATATATATATATATATATATATATATTCTAAATTAAAAACTTAACAGTTAGAGCAATCAAATAAAATTGTGCGTAGGTACATTTAGTATGTTTTATTGTAATTAAGCTATCTAATGAGAAGCAGTCTTTTTACGGAATTGGCATACAGTGTCTCAATATTTCAACTTCAGCAAAAGTTTTCTTAAAATAGCATTATGTTACGTTTGTCTGGACATAATAAGATATCAATAGAGATGTTATGGTTGGAGGTTAGGTACGTGTCAACATGCTTTTGAAATGCAAAAATTGTTTTCCTTTCGATTTCACACTAACATGCATGTGTAAATCATAAGCAAAAGTACGTTAAAATTTTTCGTTTGTGTTTCTATGTGTGAATATTATTGCACTTTCACGTTTGCTTTAGATGATCATTGCTGTAATTCTCCAGAACGCGGCCAAAATTACCAACTCTGCAATTTTTTGACAAAAGCAACTAATTCTCCTAGACAAAGCATGTCAAGAATCAGTAAGTAGCATTTTCTATCCTAAAGGGTTGAAGTTAGGTTAGGCTAACTTTTATTAAAAACCGTTTCTGAAAGTATTTCGAATAAATTTCGCTTTGTTGGCAAAATTTTGCAATAGTATATTTATCTTAAACATAACCTTACTAGGGCCAAATAGTTGTCACGTGTTGGTTACTTAAAGTACTTTTTAATTATTTCTTCGACGAAAGCAGCTACATATTTACAGTTATGGCATTAAGCAGAATCTATTGCCAAGGAATATTAGCAAAATTTTAAATACGTAAATTTTCAGAAACAGTCTCTTTAAATCACGAAACAATAACGATACATTTCTGTAATTCATAAAAAGTACTAAAATTCGCCGTATACGCCTATAAATTATAAACGAATTGTTTTCATTCAATTGTAAAATTACGATTAGCTTCTATATTTTTAGAATTTTCTTAACGCCATTCATAAACACACATATCAAAGGGTGTTAGCGAACTATTTTTAATTAATGCTAACTCACTGATCAACAATAATTTTGAGGCTTGAGTTTGTGATACCATTTATTGATAATTTAATTTGTTTATGCTGATTATACGAATTTCATATTCATTTTGCTATAGAGGAACAAATTTTCATGAGTGTATATGCAAATGAATACACACACCCCTTATATGTTAATAACATCATATAAATTCTAAATAAGGGAACATGGAAATTTACACCCTATTGTGACGTCGTCTTTGAAAAATAGATGCTGACTCACTTAAATGGCTTCTTTATCGCTATTGCATTAGAAGATTATCAGTTTGATACAAAAAAATTTAATCAATTTATGACTTAACTATTAAATATTTCTATGATGCTTTTTGCTAATGTGTAAATACAATATGTGTCTTGCTGAAGGAGGTTTTCAATATACAAAAGCCAGCCAATAAATCATGTTTATCAGCCAAAATGGTTCCTTGCGGGATTGCGTTTGCACAAACGTTTTCAATATTGGACTTTAACAATGGCCTACAGTAATTCTCAATGATGAAATTGCAATCAGTCTGCAAGTCACATGGGTTCACACAGTGTGCCGGCCGCTTTATAAACGTTTGAAAACTAAATACACCATTCCTACTGTCCAAAGTACATTGAAAGTTATAATGTGGGTGCAATTGCTGTCAAGGTATGTTGCGCTTTCTGCATTTCTCCTAAGGAGGTTAGTACCAATTTGGCTGTGTGGAATGGTATTATAGACGATAATGTACTGACTTCCATCGAATGTGTAACTGCAAATATTTACAACATGCCGGAGTGCCATGCCATTAATCATGACTAAACCTATAGTGGCTGAAAGATATTTAGGTCTTTGCCAATCAACTTAATATGATTTGTCCCCAACCAAAAATTGTTGGAGAATAAGAAAAGAGAATGTTGCCCATCATAGTCCCACATTATATGATTGACGCCATCAAACATATTGTGGTACAAAAAATCAAACAAAAAATTAACGGAAAATTCGCAGCGAAAGTCGAACTGTTTCTATGCTGTTTACGTGTTCTTGTGAAACATAGTTAGTTCTTTAGGATATTCATAATTTAGGAGGTGTCCAATGAACTATAGTCACGACTGTATGTGTTATGCTACACGTGCAATATTATTCTTAATGTGAAAATGATACCACCTTAAAAGGTACATACAATATGGAGAATTTAATTTTTTTTTTAAATACATAATTAAAAATTGGTTTTATTTTTACATAATCTATTGTTATTTTATGTGAAATAGTCTTAAATAATAATAGTCAAAATAAAGCAAAAACAAAAAAAACGAAAAAATTATCTGATGAAGAGTTTTTTTTATACAATCACCTATTATCTCAAATCAAGGTCAAACTATAATTTGGCATCTCATTAGTTACATTAATTCCATCATAGCACTATATATTCTAAGAGTAAATTTGAAATTATAAAAATTACTAAAGGAACATAAATTATTCTAAAAAAGTCTATTTATTTATTCTACACGTGTAAATAAACAATACAACGATGAAAATTAATTATTAACATTTTTAAGTGCGTTACAGGAAACTCTCAAAGTAGCTTCAATTGACAATTATGAAATCAAATTACCAAATTATCTAAATTTCAAATGCAATTTTCATAATCTAACGAACTTATTTATGAACTGGTATGTTAAATTATATTTTCAAATAATGTATATTTTTAGTCGAACATTTATATTTTGTAAATCTTTGAACATTTTTTTAATATAATTGTTCAAACATCGTATTTTTACAATAGCTAATTACCTGGGCTTAGATACACCAGAAATTTAGGTCCATAGCGTGGCATCACTGGACGAGGATGCTGCATTTTTATAAATGTATCAGATTAAGGAAATTTTCTCTTCTTAAGGCAAGTCCTTCTATATATATATATTTATATATATATATATATATATATATATATATATATTTAGTGAGAGCAAGCCGAACGGTCGTGCTTACTATTTCTCTCGTTATGTTTTTAGTCAAACAGTTAGCCAATCTTTTATATGCAAAACGTGCAATGATGTAATAAATCCTGATACTAAGCCGTTTCAATATTATCATTGTGGAATATTTTTACATTGATCGAAGTTGGATTTTCCAAGAGCTGTTTTGAAGAACTGATTACATACACAAAACACTTTCTCACGTTTTCCTCGGAGTGTTTCGACCTGCAACATACTGTTCATTATCGCAAATTTTCATATCTGGATAAAAATATTTCTAGGATACAAGAAACCTCTGCAGCTTCTGCTAAAGAACTTTCCAATCTGAAGCATAATCATGAATCTCTTCTTAAAGATACTAAGAACGCACTATCTGTATCTCCCAAAAGCAACGATTATCATGATGATCAATCTTATCGTCTCTGTACTATTTTATCTGGAGTTTCGGAATGCAAATTAACCAAATTGGCAGATCGCTCGATACTCGATCAGAAACATGTCTTGGACATTTTTGGATAAATCTCTGCTGACTCGTAAAATATTCAGGTTATTCTTGGTTTGGGAAAATTCTCTACTGACAAGGTAAGACCACTTCTTGTTGATGTTGGATCAAACTGGTCCCAGCGTTGTATTGCCTCGAAAGCATATCTTCTTAAAAACTTTAGTTTTTTATCGTATATTCTTAAAACCAGAACTTTCGCTGTCCAGCCGTGCTACTGAGAGAGCCTTGTTCAAAAAATAATTTGAACTCATTCAAAATGGGATTGCGCGGTCTCAGCTGAAAATTCGTAATTTGATCTTATACAATAACGTTAACCCTGTATCGATGGATTGACTTCCAAAACCTGTTGAATTCTATTTATTGTTACTCTATACCAATTGCCAACGCCTCCTCAATTTCAATCGTTGCATTTCTTTGCTTTCTTTTTTTCAAAGTCAGGTGCGCGCTGTGATAGATCTACTTCTAATGATCCCGGTGGCTGCGTTACTTTGGTTCACAAATCAATTATTGCAAATAGTGTTCCTTTTCTCCAGAATGTTGCATGTAGTGTAATGTTTGAGGTTTCTGGTATTCCTTTTCTTATTGTTTGTATCTAGTTGTTTTGACTATCTCTTATCAATATCGAGAGGTACATTGGCTATGCAGTCGATTACTTCAAACAGCTCTGCACCGCTTGATCGCTATCTTTCTGTAAGAAAAATATTGTTGTAATTTGTGATTTTAATCTCACTCACATTTCCTGGATTGCTTGTTACTCTTCCCTGAAGTACAAAAGTGAAATTCTTGATTACTTTATGCAGATGGTCTTTAAGCAGATTATCGATTTTGCTACTTATAATAGTGGCAATACCTTGGCCTTGTTTTTTACATGTCATGATGATCTTAATGTCACTGACGTTGTAGCTCCTAAATTTAGTTTCTCGGATCACGCCATTATTATGGTCAGCTCCAAGTTGCTGTTGAATTTTACAAATGTTGACCAACTTCTTGGATTGAGTGATTCTTCGCTTGATGACGAATGTAATTCTTATTACATATCTCACAAGCCTCCTCAGAAATTCTGTCGTTATTGATCGCAACGTCAACTTTTTCATTTTGTCCTTTCAATCAGTATAATGATTACTATGTTAACTACTGACACCGTTGCTTCTTTGATATTATCTCTTCGCCAGTTTCGGAAGGAGCTTCCTAGTTACTCTTCATCACACTCAGTTCATCTGTATAATAAACCATTGGCGTTCCAAAATGTATACTGGGTTGTTGAGTCGGAGGTTTCATATTTCTCCCTGCTTCGTTTGATTGACGATCTCTTCAACTCTTCAATTCAGTCGAAATTGATAACATCTGCTTTGTGGAGAATTTCCCCAATTTGACTGACACCAACTCATTCTTTAATTTTCTTAGGCTCTTCACCAAATCACAGTTACCTCGTTCGAAGCTGTTTCGATTTATTATTGATACTGGACGGTTTCTTGATTCATGGAAGACTTCACACATTACACCTTTGTTTAAAAGTAGTGGCAAATCAGATATTAACAATTATCGTCCGATTAGCACCTTGCCTAAACGTTTGCTGCTATTTAAAAAACTCATTTTCAATTTATTATATCCGGTAATTCGATCTCGCCTATCAGCATTTCAGTTTGAATTTACCTGTAGGCGATCTACAATAACCCATCTGATTTCCTTTTTGGATGGTATTTATAACGACTTTGATAAGGGTGTTTCGTCTTTTTGCCTATACCTGTCTTTGAAAAGGTCTTCGACAAGGTGCCACATCCCCTGCTTTTGAAGAAAATCAAAGAATTTGGTGTTAGTGATAAGATGTTGGAGATTTTAACATCATACCTTGTTAATCTTTCACAAAGTTAATAATACTTCGTCTGGTGCCCGGTCACTAGCAGCTTGCCTCAAGGTTTTATTCTTGGGCCTCTGCTGTTTTTAAACTTTATTAATAATCTCCCAGATGTGTGTAGCTATTCACTAGCTTTTTTGTTTGCAGACGATTTAAAATTTACTTCAAGATATCTTTCGAATTTATCTTATGACTACGAAAATCTCTGCATATGGGCATCTACAAATCTTATGTTTTTCAACACTAGCAAGTCAAAGCTGCTAGGTATTCTACCACTGAAGTTAGCGCTGAATTTGCATCATCACTAATTGATGCGAAGGACCTTGGCTGTGCGTAGCCATGGTTGGTCATCCATATCCTATTTCGCCTTTTTTTTAATCCATCCTGCCCCTTCATAAGCACACTTTCTAATCCCGTTCTTCAGTTAAGAATACTTCATTGCGAATTTAAAAATTTCTTAACTTTTTTTACAGGTGTCTCTACAGTGTATTTTTTTTCACCCTGATACCCATGTCATAGTAATTTAGTGTTTTTTTCCATTGACTAAGCTCTCTTGCTTCTTGTATGAACTAAAGAAAACTATAGGCCTAGTATTCCCCTGCTTTTGCTTCTGTTAATATTCGCTTTAAATAATACATGTATATATATAAATATACATTTATATTGGTCATTTGTAATGCATTTTTTATTTATATTGGTCATTTGTAATTTTGAACATATATATTGGTCATTTGTAAAAAATTAGTCATTTTTAACCTGTTTTTTTTCAAAATTTTTTTTTGCAATTTTGAAAATTTTTCCCTTGCATAACTGTTTCTTTGTATTACATAATGTCAACAAAGTGTCAAAAATTGAACAAAATATTTTTGGAGCTGCAATCAACGTTGGTCATTTGTATCGTTGAAAATTTTTTTGTGGTCATTTGTAATCAAGTCACAACACTTGACTGTGACAAATGACCAATATTAATGTATATATATATACACGCAGGTTAAGGTGGTACTTAGACGCGTTTCATAAAGAATATAACATGCACGCTGTTTTCAAGTACGCCCTCCCCTTCGTCACTTTTGGCTGTGCCACTGGACATTGGAATACGGCTTCCCAGTAATCTGCCTAGGTTAGTTCATATAAAGGAAAAGCTAAAATTCGCAAACCAATCTTACTTCAATTTAAAACGAAATATTCCGTACCTCTATTTCCACTAAGCTTACCCTATACAAATCACTTATCTTGTCTTGTATTTACAATGGTTCAATTATTTGGTAAATACATTGTAGTTAAGAACACCACCTTTTTATTACAAACGTTATGTCGATTATATTTTTTGTTTGATTGAAAACGAAGATCATGCATCAATGTTTCTTTCCTATATTAATTCGCATTTCAATCATACTGTGATAATAAATATAAACTTGTTTAGAAGAGCTGTTTTATTATCATCTAACTACAGTATACTTACAAAGACTTTTGACAAAATATTTGAAAATTTAAGATCTAATGGGTATCCTGAAAAGTTATTGCAAAAAACATCAAAAGAAGCTCTAACATCTTTTTTATTAAAACACAATTCACAAGAACACAAAGATAATATATTTTGGAAACTACAGTTTATTAAACCGCACGAAGCACGTCTTAAGAAATCTTTATATAATTTAAATAGAAAACTAAGGAAATCAAGAATTATTCAAATTTTAAATTCGGAAAAACATCAAATTTAATTCGTAATAAAGATCCAATTAAAAACCTTTGGTTTGATCAATTGTTTACAAGTATAATTGTCAGAAGTGTGACAGGTTCTACATTAGTGAAACCAAAAGATATTTGAAGACACGAATTCAAGAATATCTATATGGATACTTACAATCCGAAATGTATATGCACTCGAAAATACAAAAAGCATCAACATCTGACTTTAATATTTTAATTAAGCACAACTGCACCAATATCGCAGAATCAATATATATTAAGGAAGAGAAACCTAATTTAAATACAAAATGTCACCAAACTCTTCACTTTTAGTTTAATTGAATTGAATTAATGACTTGTAAATTTATATTTCTACCACTAAATAATTTTTTGTTTTTGACAATAAGTACCGAAAGTAATTTCAATAAGATTGAAGATTTTCGTTTTTTCATAAAATGATAAAGAAGCTTAGAATTCAAGCAACAAATATATATATATATATATTTGTTATTTCCATGATGTGACCATGATATTGGGAAAATTGACTTTTTGTAACTTATTGTATTTTAGGGTATGTAATCAATCAATATCTAGTATGGAGATTTAAATTAGCGTTCATTATCTATTACTTTTTTATACATTATTTACCCCAGAATACTGTTTATGTTCCCGTGTGCTCTGCGGATGCTTAAAAACAAAGAATTATGCAATTTTTCATACACTTTTCCTAAAAGAAAATATTTATAAATATTGAAAATTCATGAGATTGCAACGCACTTTCGAACACAGATATTAAATTACCCATAAGGCAATGAGTAGTATGTTGATTTGTGTTACAGACGATGATTCGATGGTGCGACGGCGTTATTTATGGCATGTTTTCGAATAAAATATTGAAAAAATAGCGGGAAATGTTTCATTTAAAGAATTGAAAGGAATTTATTTTAACAAAACGTAAATGAATCAAAATCTGTTAATTTACTAAGAGCACAGAAAGGACTATTATCACATACAGAGTAATGAGAATGGCAAACCATAAAATTAGTTTTGTCTAAATCAGTTCGTGCTTTAAAACAACAACAATGTATAAAACAGTTGGTAAATTCGGCTTCTATCAAATTGGCTTTAATATTTTAAATTACTCTTTAATGAACTTCAAATTAAAGGAATTACTTTATTAGCATCAACTATCACATTCTGATAACTATAATTTGAATTAATAATCAGAATTTATATTGGAAAGTAGGGGTATGACTCTTTACTTTCAACTTCAAAGAAAACTTGTAATAATATGAACGAAGCTTCTTCTATGTTTGACAGTAAGATTTAGTATGTATAAGAAAGTTTGCGAATTTATTTATATAAACATAAATTTGATAATTTCCAAAAATCTTTTTTTCAATGTCATGTTATCGTGATGTTGGCTCATTAGTAAAAGCGTTAAACTTTTTTATTCAGTGATTTTGCTTATTATATGCATATATTTAATTTGACTTTTTAAATGAAATCAAATGTAAATGTCAAGGAAAATACTAAACAGCATTCCTTGGTTAAACTTGTTGTGTGCCCTGACTTAAGCTACCACACTTCTAACCTTTAGAAAACATATGTTGATCTTATTAAAAACGATGTAGAATGCACTCAGGCTAGAAGGCATCCAATCGAAAGATAGGTTATGCTGTCAATGATGTCTAATATACTCATGGTAATGTGATGGAGTAAGGTTCGTAAAGGGGAAGGAACAGAAGGGTCATTCTACCCACCAATGAGTTCTAAGAGGGCCAACATGCTCTAAAAAATAGCATCTAGAATTAATTTATTTAGAACTATAAATGTTAATGCTAGAAATTAGTGAGGTATCGTAATGTCGGAGAACACTGTGGTATACAGTTGAGCTGTGTACCATGGTAGTGATTTGTAGAATTAGGCTGGTTAACAATAAAATTATAACAATTTGTGAAGATATAGAGATGATGCAGCTAACACAGTTATTTTTAAAATTTAAAATCATATTTATATGTTTATTTTATATGGTTTTAATCAACATATCTAAGATATAATCAATACAACAAAAAGTTATTCATTTGTTTATTCTGTTCCCTGTTTTGAATATAATGATTGAATATCGTATTTACGTTTGCAAATATATTGAATGGTTTTTTCAAAAAATTCATCTCTAAAATAGAAAATGAATTTAGTCCAGTATTCTTGCATGGTTAGTTACGGACATATGTAATCCATTTAAGATTTTTTTTCTGCATTCCTAAAAAAACTGTTTCCAAAACAATGTTGATTCAACTATTATACCAAATTTTTTATAGTAAAAAAGAACTTTTGAATTTTAATTGAAGGCCTACCATACTCTAAAAGCTTTAGATTCATTTACAAAATGCTGTAGAGATTGAAGTCATTGGGTTTATAGCGTTTCTATGAAATATATAAAATAGGCTTTGTTGATCATGACTTGCCCTGCTGATAAGTGCGGAATATCGCCTGTAAAATTTTTGTTTATTCCAGTGTTTCGCGGCAGGGGCGTACGCAGGACTTTCTGCCGGAGGAAAGTCTCAGTATGATGAAATGAGTGACCAAAAGCGGGGCATAATCTCACAAAATTTTCTGAAAATATGGACAAAATAGTACCTAAAAAAGCATTTTACGATCGTTTTTTATATTTTTAAAATTTTTTGCAGAAAAGTCTTTGATTTATTCAAAGAAAATCAATATTGAAAACCTGATAGAGGACGTTCCACCGTGTTTATTTGATAAGCAATCTGTTACATCTAAAGTACCAGTAGAATCTGCTTTAGAACCTTTTTTATTTATTCTATGTTTTGACACCATTCGAGAACACTAAAATATTCCAATTGTTTAAGTTTCTTGATTCATTTCCATTATCAAGTAATTGTTCCATTCATTGCACTCAATCTATTATAAATACAACTGAACACTGGTCATCTAAAGTTGGATTAAATTCACAAGGCTACTTTCACTAAAAAAAGCAGACACATTTAAATCTTAAGCATAAAAAATTCTGTAGTAGAATACTGTATAAGAATTAGGTGTAATATAACATAGAATTTTTTTTAATGTAGATTTTATTTTGCAGTATTTTATTTATTTTTCTATTGATAGCGAGCGAACAAGGCCAGTTGTTATTTCCGGGTCAATTAATAAAGGTCTGAAGGCGGGCGGGTGGGCACCGGACATTGAAAAATAGACAGGCGCAGTGTGGGCATGGTTAAAGTTAAATCCTCTTCATGATTTATTGCCTTAAAAGGAGCAACTACTCCCTTACCCGATTGCGTGAGAAACATCCCCTACTATAAAGTGTGCTAGTTATAAAAAATTGTGAATTTTTCCAAGCAGAATTTTAAAAACCTGTTTAAATACTCAATTGTGGAGCTAAAAATATGTTTTTGTTATATTCTGAAAGTTACTTTCAGAATAAATAATACATTATTAGTTTTATTATTGTTATTATTATTATTACTACTCTCCAACTATCCAAGTGTCGAATCAATAAAAATTGGTTTTGTAATTATTAAACTCAGAATTTTTGAATTTTCGATAAGATAAATTTTTAAACTGTTACTTTTTTCAAATAATTTTTTTCTTTCAAGTGTTTTATTTTATCTTTGTAAACTCACTTAAATAATGATCATTACTGATTCTTAAGTTCTTTATTTTTTATTTCATCACTAATTCTTTCAAGGAAGCGAAATTCCTCCTTTATTGCTTGCCACCTTGTTCATCATACATAAATAAGTACCGATATGAGAATCGTCGTTACGTCATTGCTTAAAGAATATGTATTGTATGGCTTCTATAGTTCAAAATTTAATCATTAATTTATCATTAACAATAGTGTGCCAGTGTGAATGATTATGATAAATACGCCTAGATAATTGCTTATTTGAAATCACCAGGTATATTCCATAATATGTAAAAGTTATTCTATGATGTCAAAAACGTTTATTAAACATTTTTTAGGAAGGAGTAGCAATAGTGTTCCCGAATCAGTAAAGATGTACTGCTGTAGTTTAGGTGATTCCTCAATGTGTAGTAATGCCTGCAGAAAGGTAAGCAACTAACAAATATCTCGATACTATTTTCTAATATATTACTCAAGAATATTTTTAATTTTATGGATGTAAGCATGACCTACTTAAAATACTGCCAGGCCATCTGCAGCATTGCATTTAAATAGGAGGCGATATTTAATAAAAGTGTAAACAAAGGTATTCTCAAAAGAATCTTTGTATTAGGGCATTGATTGAGATACGAGATTTATTCAAAAGTGACACTTAAAACAGCAATAATTTTTTTAGAATTTTTTATTGGAACAAAACCTGTTATATTCCATAGTATCGGTTCTTCGTTCACTAATATGCTGAGTATATTTTTTTAATATAAGATAATTAGTAAATAAGTAATTAAGAACACAATTGTTAGTAATTAAGTTTGGAAACTACATACTATGAAATTTAGATTATTTCCCACTAGAGAAGGACAATATGAGTTAAGCATGCACCCGATTCTAACTCGATCGGAATACTTACTACCCGAGCTCGACCAGACGTGACCCGAAAATTTAATATCCAAATTTGACCCAACCATACCCTACCCGAAGCGTTGACTTTGATTCGAAATATTTAAAGTTATGGATCCTTCTCCAATCAAGTGATAACTTAAATAAATCATTTTGATAGAATAAACAGCAATTGATTGGTGATTAACATCAGTCACATTTTGAACAGTCAATCTAAGTTTGCACCCAAACCCGACTAGACCCCACCCAACAATTTGATATCCGACTCAGGCCCGACCCGAAGTCCAAAATCGGGTACCCGATATCATTCTCTGTTTCCCGCCACAGTAAGCCATAAGTTGCAGTAAGCCATTGCTTGTTGCAGATGTTATGACCGTGTTTTAAGTTAGCCATGATGTAAATATATTTTCTAGAAAAACAACAAAGTACAAAATCCACACCTTCAATATTTAGAATATATTTTTCTTTATGATATAGTAATCACGTAGTAGCCTCCAATTCAAACTATGCGATCCGAGTTTGCTACTTCGATATGATAAGCTTTGCCTTACAAAGCAATCAGTGAAATTACAAATTGTATTCATATCATTGCATATGGAAATCATATATTTTGCCAAAATCAAATACCACGGCTTTCAAAATAAATCGATTTATAAATTTTGTATATATATATATATATATATATATATATATATATATATAAGACATGGAAGTCTTTGTTCCAATAAAGCGTAATAAAGTACTGGAGACAGCAACATTTAAGCCAATATAAATTAAGTACTAATTTATTCAGTCTTCATAATGAAAATGAATGTTCAAAAATTTTGAAATGAAGCAAATTTGAGTGTGTTAAAATCATTATTTACTACATACAACGTTGAATAACTGTAAATGTCAAAGTGTTTTAGATGTACACAACAGGAACATCAACAAGTGTCTTCAAAGGCTGTGAAATGAAGCATAGTGAGCAAAATATGATACGATGTCTTAATGATGCCGATAATCCATGCCAGCCTTCTTGCTCTGGCTTATCATTTTGCAAAAACTTCAACGATAGGTAGGGTAATCCAATCATGTTTCGAATATATTCAATATGAAATATGTTTTCTGAAAATATCGTGAAACTATTCTTACTTAGTATGGGGGGTAATTTATAGTAGTTAGGCTGTAAGAATACTACATATTTACAAAGTAATTTATGAAGTTTGACACTTGAATATTTGAATTTTTTTATATATTTTAATTATTTTTGAATTCATTTATTTTTTATTGAAAATTTCTACAGAAGCATTTCGATCGTAATGTTTTAGTCATTTGTCATTAGACGGTCCGGGTTGGTTGATTGGTCAAAAAAATGTTATATAATATGGCCTTATATATAGCGCAAGTGTTCTCAGTATGTAGAGCCTTTCTTTTGTTTTTATGTTAAATTCTCACATTAAGCAAAGTTCTGCCCATTTTATTAATAATCAACTACTTCTCCAGATTAACTGTGAAGATACATTATGCTTGATTTATGTATGCCTAAGCAGATATTTTGCTTACTTTATAAAGTTTAGTAATTTCTCAACATAATTGAGAAATTTATTTAGGTTAGTAGACTTATCACAAATCTGCTTTTCAGTAAGCCTACATTATAGATTTCATTAATCATTTAAAAACTACTGAATAGTTTAATGTTATGCTCTGTTGACAAGAGCAGCTTCTATACCTTTCGCCAAATAGTCAAATCACAAATCCTTTGACTATTCACTGGGACTCGTTCACAACTCTTTGATAATTCATTCTTTTAACTAATATTTGATCTATTTACGCGCCACTCCATACCAATTTAGAGTTTCTTCAACAAATCAACATTTAATTAAATAGTTGTTAACCTGAACGTCACTATTAATCGCATTGATCAGACTACTATGGAATCACTGAAGCATTTTTGTTGTTAATATTTTTAGAAAAACGGGTATCTTTTTTATTTTGGAAATAGGAAATTGCAATAATTAATAAAGATTGCACTTGTTATAGAAGCGTTTCCTTGTAATTCAGCAAGCTTTGTCTAAATATAGCTTTCCTGTTATCGTATCCTATGTGTTCTCTGCTTAGTATGCATGTATTTGCTACTGTTTCTTGGATTTATTATGTACTAGCTTTGGAAAATACATTGTGAAAAGGCTTGAGAAAATTTTTGTATTAAGATAATGCCAAGGAAATCTTCTAACTTTGATAATAACTATGTTCATTTTAGGTAGGCTTTTTAATGCTTTATTTCATAATGTCATATTTTAATGTCGTAATTTCTTAATGTTGTAATTTTATAATGTCTTCGTTTTTTTAATTGCTAAACCTAAACCAAAATCTAATTTTTTCATTATTCTATAACTCTAAGACCTAAACCTAAGTCTCAAATTGAATTTTCCTAAAAGCATAAGCCTTAAGCTTAAAATCAAAACCCATTTTTATTAATTTTTAGACATAAACCCTAAACCCAAATCACAATTTGTGACTTTAGCTTAGATTTAGTCTATATAATGTGAATTTGTGACAATGACAATTAACAAATGACGACATTATAAAATTACGATATCATTAAATGAGGACATTATAAAATTAAGACAATGCAAAATTATGACAATCAAAATTTACGACATTAAAATACAACCACTTTGAATAATTACATTAATATATACTACATTAAAAAACTGCGACATTGAAAAATTTTGACATAAGAAAACGACGTTGAAAATACTGCATTAAGTGCCTATATATATATATATATATATATATATAATATTCAGTTATTTATTTAGACTGGTTTATTGAAAATTTGTATTCACAAACGAACAAACATCTTAATTTCATCTTGCGGTTTTATAATCTAAATAGACTTTCAGGGAATGCTCTAAATTCACTACTGATTTTGAATGATTAAATTTTTTCAAATGAAATAATATGCTTTAGCTTATTTTTATTACTTCTTTATTCAGGTTTCGCAATGATATTTTGAGCTTTTTGCGTACATATGAACAGCTATTTAAATGATCAAAATTGATGCTCGCACCAACACCAAACCGTGTGTTAGCCCAATAATTCAAAATGAACGATGAATTTAAAACCATTAAAAGTTAATGAAAGAAGTTTTTTAGAAACATGACAACATTGAGACCGAGTTCGAAACAAGTACTGAAACATCAAGTGCTCTAAACATATGATATGCACAAGCATATCACAAGAGGTGAATGCCATGTCATGCTAAGCTAAATGATGTTGATATATATATATATATATATATATATATAGACATAGATATAGATATAGATATAGATAGATATAAGGATAGATAAATAGATAGAGTTAGGTATACATGGCATTGAGTGAACGATTAATATATTACCAATTGCTTCAGTTGTAGTCTAACATACTTAATATAGGCTTTCATATCCAAACATTAAAGAAATCCCGACTCAGTGGAGTAGTAGCACTTCAGTTTCTAAACTAAACTAATTTATTCAACAAAATGCTACATCGAAATTATTTCTGATGGTTTAATAAACCGTATAACAGAAACTTTTCAACACCTCTTAGAAAATCACGGGCTTTTATTATCATTTTTAATAAAATCCACCAATACAATTCATGAATTTCTGTATTTTTATTGTAATTAGCAATATGCAAAGCTAGTTATAGCCTATTACTCCAGACAAAATGTTATTCAATTCGTACCCGCTCGTACAAATTTTACTACTAGAGAAAATTTAGATTATTTTATAAAACATTTATGATAATTTTGTGCTACAGATAATTCATTAATTGTAATAATATGCTTAATAGAATTTTAAAATGTGTTTTTTTCAGAGATGCAAGTTTTCATAGGCACTTCAGTCAATTAAAAATACATCAATTAAATCTCAATTTACGATCTTTTATCGAAGCAAAAGACATTTTCAAATCGCTAAATTAGAAAGTGATATTTACTGAACACTGCGTCATTAGTTTCTACTAAAATTTCTTGGTACAATCGAGGATGAATTTGGGTGTTATCCTTGGCGGTTAAATTCACTACATTTAATGCACATTTACCAATTTATGATTCGACTTTGGTTGGTTATAAAACTCCATGATGCAACCATAAATTTCATGCAGTGTTGCTTTTATGTCTCTGCCCTTGACTTTTACTGTCCTTTATTTGATTTAAGCCATTATTAACAATTAAATGCTGGTTTCTATGTCCAATTTCACTATTGTAAATCAAATCTTCTCGTATGAACTAAATGAATTTATCTGACTATCTTTAAACTAACATCGTTTCAAAGTGTTGTAAATCAATAAATTAAAAGATTCATGCTTAACCATTGTTTACTATACCTGCAGGTCAATTATAGCATGCTCCGAGTTTACTAGGCCTATTTATACATAGACAAATATTTGATAGTTCAGACAAGAGTTAGTACAAATTTAGCAGATAGTTTGCAGTGGAGAATTCCATTTTTGTAATTACTTTAAATGATTTGTAAATCGCAAATGAACATAAATTTAAATTTAAATCATCAAATATAATATTGCGATATTTCAAACAAAGAGATTATTTTTAAGGTTTACTGAAAATTGAATTCTTGTTTTTACAAAAGAAATTCAAAATTAATTTTTCACATTGGCACATTTAGGTAACCTCACTTTAGATTTGAATTGTTACTTAAATAATCAAAGAAATTTTGTATGCGTACATTTCTTACAGTTTCACCAAATTAGCACCTCATTAGATAATATTTCCAAAAATTGAATAGAGCATAAAAAATCGCTTTTCATTATAAAAACTTACATTCACAAACTTATTTAAAATTACAACCCTAATATATATATATATATATATATATATATAATATGTTTATTCATATTTTATTTTAGTTTATAGTGCACCATATATTTTCCTTCTCTGCCAAAACATTGCAATTTGCTTCTTAATAATCTGAAGATATTAAGTTTTGTTGAAAAATGTGCTCATATTTAGAGAATGCTACATGTCGGTCTAAACTTAGTCGAGCCTAAGATAGAATGAGAAAAAATAAATAATTTCACTGTTAATTAACACATAGAAACCAAGGCTAACTTAAAAGGCAATCAGAGACAGCATTCTACAGTGAAGTCTATTTTTACTTTAATGTATTATGTTGTTTTATTCAGCATGATGGTCAAATTTATTATGTTGAAAATAAATTGCATTTTATGTTCCAATTAAAAATTCTGACAAAGTCAGATTCCATATTTGTAGAATATATCGTACTTTTAGTTTCGAAAGCTTGGATTAGAGATTGAAATAGGACATGATGATTCTAACATATTGCAATTTTTAAGATAATACAGAATTTGTTTCGATTAAAATTTGCAACATTATTTTTCATTTAAATTTTATAGACTAAATTTTAATTGAAATTGGCCATCGATTCCATTATATTTTCACAAAAAATTCTTGAAATTTAAGCATTCTTCATTTTTCGTGTTAGACGGATTCGAATAGAGTATTAATCAACATTTGCTAGAACATGGTTAATTACACAAAACTGGAATTGCCATAAAAGTTTAAGCTCATACCACGCTCATGCAATTTTAAGTGTAAAAAAGTGCTAAAATATTTTTACAAATCCATTCCAATGACAATCCAAATCCAAGTTACAATGAATCCGAGTGTCACATACATTGCCCATCTTAAGACAAAATGGAAAACGTATCGAATCAAATGAACTGACCCAAACCAAAATTTGTCGAATGAACTGCAGTATAGTAATTCACCACTGTGTTTTCTTAGTCCACTTGCAACTAAAAAATTAATTAGGATTAATAGGTATTAGTTAATGTAGGAAATCATGGTTTGATGCATCCTATAGCGAACACTTACCGGTTATTGAGCTTCTATAGAGCGTAAGAAAAAACGTTGTCGATTTTATAGGACATATAAATATATTTACGAATACTTATAGTAATTAGAAACATATGGCAAAGGTGTAACGTGGCACAATAACTTTCAAAATGCCATTTCTTTCTAAGCTTCATCTGGCGTCCCCTAAATTCCGAACTGTTTAAACAGATGGCAGCAAATTCCCTAAGTTTCAGCAAAAGAAACGCGTATTTTCACATGTAAATTTTCATAACCAATAATTTTGAAAATGATAAGACAAAGTCTATGCACACACATATTCACATCAGATATAAATTAGTGTGTTTGCATATAAACAGATATGTAAATATGTTTATAGTTCCCGGTAATTCAAAAACGTTTATTACTCCATATCATTGTTAGAAGGTTCAAATGCTCCATTTCTTAACTACCCTACTTATTAAAAATATCCGCTTATATACCTGAGAAGTTGGATTCGTATGCTAATCTGGTTTTTCTCTCATTCATTTTGAATGATTTATACCACAGTAACAAATAAGTTAGTTTTAGCCTGCTTAGGTCATTTAGTTCAATTGAATTGTTAGACGATAGATTTTCAATACAACGCTTAAGAACTGCTTTGTTTAGACCCTACCA
This sequence comes from Hofstenia miamia, assembly GCA_900660155.1. Lineage (NCBI taxonomy): Eukaryota > Metazoa > Xenacoelomorpha > Acoela > Hofsteniidae > Hofstenia > Hofstenia miamia. The sequence goes on along the minus strand of CABFPE010000067.1, from coordinate 1,476,256 downwards.
ATTGTTTCGTTCATGCGCATTAGAAAGTGATCAGAAAGCCAAAAGTTTTTATCAAGATTGGTTAAAGAAAGGTCGCATAAGCATTTCGAATTTGAATGATCCAATTCCTGTAAAAAAGATTTCGAAATGTCGTAGTGAATTTTGGAAAGCTGCTGCTTGCGCTGTTCACATCCGTCCATGCCATGCACGCAATCATACGAACACGTTTTGTTTGTAAGTAACAAGGATTCATTATTTCATGTTTACTAACAAAAAATTTTATTACATTGTAACATAGTCAATAAATTAACATAATTCAGATTATAATTGGAAAATCAAAATCAATCTTAATTATCCTAGTCGAATTGCTGGGATAATTTATCCCCAATATTGTGTGCGGTTCAGGTTCAAGTGCATAATGAATTCCCTTTGCAAGCAATAATACCTAGATTGTATTCTGAAACTTATGTATGATGCATTTAGTGACCTCTCAGTGTTCTTTTTCTCTTGATTTCAAATCAGGCCTGGAAATTGGGTCACATTTTTTGAACCCGACTCGACCCATCTTCCTGAATTTGATCCGACTGCACCAAAACAAACAAAAACATATGTGCAAATGCTTTTACTATGCATTGGTTGTATTATGCCAAAGCAGTTACATTTTGAAAACTCTGATTTATAGGCTTTGAATTTAACTCGAATTTTGAAATATTGATATATATATATATATATATATATACATGTATATATATATATATATATATATATCAATATTTCAAAATTCTATTAATTCAGGAAATAGTTAGTTCGCGTAATTATAGCTGTGCAATTTCTTAAGCCTTTTTGGATATGACTGGCTGTATAAACTCAAAAATGTTATCGAGCGCCATCTTGTGAAATTATTAAGGTTGATTAAAGTTATATTATGTATGGAAACCATTTTTCCACGAGATTATCAGTATGATTCTAAAATTTATCATCCCAAAACGTTTGCAATGAGATATATCATTCTTTATACTAGAAAATGTTATTTTTAAATTTAGCAGAGTTGTTAGGTGGCTCAAAAAATATAATTATAATGAAACATCAGATGTAAATTATTTTGTATTACTTATGGTTCCAGAGAGTTAAGATAAAGCTATGATAATCCCTGCATTTCATTTTATTTTAGAGGAATATTTGTGTTATATAGTTGTATTTCATATGGTGCATTTAGTTCCGAGTGTGTTGATCTGCTGAAAGAGTGTTTGCATTCATCGTCGAAATTATCTCCAGAGGAACATTGCAAACGGATTGCACCAATAGACGACCGTTCCGAATGCGTACCACTGAAACCCTTTACAAGTAATGCTAATAGATTCCTCAACAGACTATACAATGGCATGAGCTTAATATAGTTTAGTTTCATTATAAATGCTCTATGCTTTTGCTCCTATATGACTTTAATTGCTAAGCGATTTCACAGAAATTGTAAAATAAAAAATCGGTTGTAAATTTTACAAATTTGCCTCTTTAGAACCAAGCGAAACTCTTACCACCAAAGAAAAAACGAATTTTCCTTGTTTTAATAATTCTTGTCCATCGGACAGAATATGCTTAGCGGATCGGTCAGATTGCTACATGGCAGTAGATTCATGTGGCGGAAGAATATGCAACCCAGGTAGTTAAAATTGATCATTTAAAATAGTTTTAAAATATATAGTGAAAGCTATCATGGAATATGATCGCAATTTGTAAATGCTTAGCTGGTGAAGCTCTATGATTCGTAAAATTATTCCAAACTTTTGCACTAATAAAATTATTATTAGTTATCCATTAGGTTGTTCAGTTGGATCTTCTTCAAGCCTCGCTGTCCCAGAGGGCGTCTATCACTACAAAAATGAAAATAAGTTCTGCAAATGTGATCCTCACCATCCTAAAGATTTAAAGCAATGCACAGATTTTCCTGCACTCTCCAAAACTGCAAGATGTAATGTGGATGGAAGATATCGAGGTAAGGCTTTAGCAGCTTCAAAAAGTCCCTAAGTTCCATCATAAATCTAGATAGGAAAACGTTTAATGAAATTTGACTTCAAAATGTTACTTTTAAAATCAACAATCCCAACATTTTTAACAAAAATCAGATTATAATTCAATTCCATACATGTCTCTAAAATGGATCTTCCGTATATCTAGTTAGTAAGGGTTATTTCTTATTAGCTTAATATTTTTATTAATAATACTCCTATGAAATTTTGAAAACCACCTTGAATAAAAATTCTTAGTTTACTCATCTTGCTTTATTGAAAATAATAGTAATCTAGGCAATAGGTGTGCATAAATGTTATACACATTACATTTTACAAGCATTGTTTAGACGATGGTTCTTTTTATGACGATGATTGCAAGATTTGCATTTGTGATTCTGGTGTTATAACATGTTCCAAGAGAGTTTGTGCTTCAAACTATCCAATAACAGGTATTTTTATAAATTTCATATTTTGTAAAATTTATTTTATATTTTAAAATTTTTTTAGCGTTTTCAAACGTGACAAATTTACCAATAAACTTAAAAAAAGAATATGCATAGAAAAATAGCAAAGTTATATATTAAGTAAAAGGCACCTTTCTTCTAAGATGTCAATTTTTAAAATTACTGAAATTCGACTTTTATCTGATATACTAAAATTCGTTTATAATTGACGTCAAACGTTTTTATAAGCGGTGAGCTGCAAGTGCGGTTTTTGTTTTTATTTAATTTTAAAAAAATTAATTGAAATTGACCAGTTAAGGTAGAAATATTTCTGCAAATTATATCGACGTCATTACTAAATTGAAGTGTTGATTCTAATGAAAATTTCGGAAAACATTGAAAGCCGCATTTTTATTCGAAGAAATGGAAGAAAAGTTGCATATTTTGTTAATGAGATTTTTTCTGAAAGGTAACCTACGCTTTCTTTCCGAAAAAATTGTAAGCGCCGCAATGGTACGTCTGCCTAGCGGATTTTGGAAGAAAATGGAAACATACTATCTTTTCTCCTCGTACTTCATTTTTACCCAAAATTTCCATCGCTAATCAAATGCCCGAAGAAAAGCTTGCGATGTGCGGTCATGTCTTGCGTGCGTGAGGCGGGGATAGTTTGCAAATGCAGTAGAATCACGTTTGAGAGTTTTGGTTTTAATAAATGATTACACTGCACAGCTGCTACTGATATATTTACGTATGAAAATTGAAGTACACATGGGGACAGAATGATTTCAAGTAGTTCATTTTCAATACTCCATCCCTATTACCACACAATAATTATTAAGAAGATTCACTAATAACTCAGCATCCTTTTGCATACGTTCACACTGTCGAACTATCCCGATTTCGTGGTGAGTATCCCGAATTCCGACACACACACATCGGCAGGATTTGAGAAATCCCGATATCGAAAGAGGGAGTAAAAATGCATGCAGTGCAGTTTCCTCTGTAAATATATAAATATATAAATAGAACTAGCATTCAACTAATATTAGTGATGATAACAGCATAATATTCCATAGACAGCCTTGTGTGCAATCCGACGGTTTCTTTTATATAAAGAAACAAACTCAAATAGTGTATTAATATGTCCACTCACGAAATATCAATTTGCATTAAGTCATAGAAGAATGAGTAGTGGTTTTCATAGGTAGAACCGGTCAATAAAAACACTCGAACCGACCTGCACTACTTCCACGTATGTGACAGCTGGCCCAATAAAAAAATAGAAAAGTTGCACCATCCCACTTACTAGAAAATCTCAATAAATACTTATAAAGTATGGTGATAAATTTGTTGAAGTGTGCAAGTGGAAAATACTTTTATAAATTGCAGAATGAAAAAACCTACCCGACCCAATACAAACCCACTCGACGCAACCTGAAGATCCTAAGCTTTTGTCTGAAATCCCGGCTATGAAAGAAAATGCGTTGGAAAATCTGTACATTATTTTCGGCATATAAGAACAAGAATGAATGAATAAAAATAATAACGAAATAAATGTTCTATTCATACTTTGGCTAAGTGATCGTCAACTCTTGGTTACAACAATGGTTAATCATACGTTCAAAATTAATTAGAGGAAATCCATTTTATATTGAAGGTCGTAGCAAATTGTGAATAAGTTAATCCTCTGTTCGTTGAGCTACATTAATTAGAATTTTCTTCTAATATATAATATTATGAAAACATTTTATTCTGCTGTTTGCTAGTAATTTTTTGAGAATTATTACGAAGAACTTACATGAATAATACATGTAATATTTGTGGAAATTGTCGTGCGAACACGTGTATTATTCGAAATTACAAAACCATTTATTAACGCTCTTCTGCATTACCACAAATACCATTATCTTATGTATATCAAAGAATTCTAAAAGCATATAAATTTTTGAGATAATTAAGAAAATTCACTCGGTAACAGCTGTGTGTTGGTTTATGACAAAACTACACAAACCAGTATAAATCCTTTTTCTAATATCATGCTATGGATTTATCTCCATATGGCAACGAAATGCAGAAGAGGTTTAAAATCTGTGACGACCTAATAAATATTGCCACAATTCGAATCCACTAAGAAATAGAATAATTTCTCCTCTTTCACTTACGATTTAAAATTCGTCATGGTCGCTGGTTTGAGAGGTCTATCTACTGAAAAATAAATAGCTTAACTTAGCTGTAGCTCCCGGCGACTTTCAACCTCCTGATTATCTGAACATTAGGAAGTTTTTTTTGAAAAAAGGAATACCTTCATTTACTTCATGCACAAGAATTTTTTTAACACAAATTTACACCAGTGTATGAGAACGCATTCATAAGTGGATGTGTCAATAAACCACATTTCCTTTTTTTCATATTCGGGTAAGTTCCATTCCTTCAAAAATTGATGAGGTTTTTCTTTACAACTTAAATACTATGCAATAACATCGACTATGACTTCCAGATATACTTTTCAATCATGTTCTCTTCCTCACAGTGGTGACTGGCTTTCTGCGATACCTCTGAAGGCTCTTGGTCTTACATTAGCGCCTTCAGAGTTCCGAGAAAATCTCTGCTATCCTTTAGGTATACCACTCCTCAGCAATGAGCAGCCATGCGAAAAATGCAAAAAGACTCTTGGCATTTACATCGATAGTGCCATTTGTTGAGTTGATGATGGTGATAAAATATATCGCCATGATAGGGTTCGTGATGTTATATTTAATATTGCTTGTAAAGCTGCTCTCGCCCCTATTCTTGAGAAGAGAAATCTCACTTTGTCTCGCTCCCTTGTTGGTCTGCCGGTCATTCTGCAGCTCTTGCTGTAGCCATCATCAGTTCCTTGCAATCATCAACCTTGTCTCATGCTGGAATTACTGCTGGCCATGCTTTCGAAGTCGTAGATGATCGTAAATAGCCAAGCACGCCACATTTTTTCTTGCTTGGGGAATTCAGTTTATTCCTTTGTTTGCTGAATCTCTTGGAGGTTGGTCTTCTCTTGCCATCAAACACCTTCAAAGAATTGGTTCCATGGCTGAATCTCGGTCTGCTAACACTAAACATAATTTTGTAATCAGAAAAATTTTTGAGCAACTGTCAGTGATTCTACAGAGGCGTAATGTCATCCTCATAACGTCACGCTATTTCAGTTCTTAAGCCAACTCTAACAGTAAACCATCAATCATTTTAATATTATTATTGTTATTACTAAAAAAATACAATAAACCTCCAAACAGATGTAGAAAAATTAAACAATTATTTTACAAACAATCGAATAAAACTAAATATTGAAAAAAACACAATTTATAATTTTCTCACCGAAGGCCCAAAGAAACCTAATACGTGATATAGATTAAGATAAATAATAAGCCAATAAAGCAAAGTGAGTCAGTCAGCTATTTAGGAGTGGAGATAGGTAATGAATTAAAATTTGAAAAATTTCTCCTGAATAAGATTCAAAAAATGACTGAAGGCATTAGATATCTTTATCACTTACGCAATGTAATATCAAGCAATTTTCATAAACAACTGATACATGTTTTCTGTTTGTCTCATTTTCAAAACTGTTCGTTTCTTTTACTAACCTAAATTCGAAACATCGTATGTTTCTATCAATGATATTTAATTTGTGTATAAAAACTTTAAACTTTGCACAAAAGCATCAGTATATCCATAATATAAGATATTATCTCTGTTCTACCAAATTCATCTGCATATGCTATCTATTTTATTTAAATTCAAATCTTTACAAATATCTCTCCTTTTTCTTAATGACAATATTAAATTAAATGAATGAGTGCAAAAATGCCTCTGCTTAGATAAAAATTCTAATGGCTTTCATCACATATCAATTAAATTGTGGAATTATTTAGATAATGTGACACGAATAGAAAAAAACTATAAAAAGTTTAGAAAAAAATTGAAGCAATTTCTTCTAATAAACCAATATACATTAGCGGACGGTACTACAATTTATGCATTCGAAACATACATTCAACACTGAGCACCTACACAAACATTCATACAAACATTGATTATATTACTATATATGTCACATATGAATTTGTAATTATTTGTTTATATTTTATTTTATTTGTCACCTGATAGTTTGTAGATTTTTGGTATACATATACATTGCGCAATAAATTTGCTTTGACTCTTATTTGTGTTTGTTTTGTTATTGATTCTATTTCTTTTGAAATCATTAAATTTTTGTACAGCTGCTTTTATATGGTTTCTTTTGTAAACTAATCTATACATATATTTGTAATCATTGCAACATTGATTTCGTAAATGTGTCTTTTCAAACCGTACAAGGGTGTTTGCTTAAAAATGCATATACACATGCACTTTAAGTCTTACAAAACCAGTCCCGTTGCTGGCTCTTTTTGTACCAATTCTGCAAGACGGAGAACGGGACCAAGAACAAGACACTGGATCGAGACAAAATTCATTTCAAATTTGCTATTGTATGTATATTTCTTCTCTGCGCTTTATACAAAATTTTATCAGAATTAATCTTCCGAGGAACGAGAAATAGATGCACAAGACGGGACCAGACAGAAAGATACAAATCTTACATGGATTATAGATTCAACTGGAGACGGACAAGTACGGGGCCGGGGCCAAAAATATGTTATTCTACAAGCCTCCAATGCATTTTTTCAATAACCCACACTTTCATTTGCTTATAATCTCTATCATAACCTATGTTTCGAGCAAACTCCATGTTAGCCAGATCCGGATACGAGTCAACCATAATCGACGTGATACACTTATTTGCTGATACTAAGAACTACCATATTCAAAATTCGGAAGTAATTAAATTCCCTAACATTGCCGATAGTATAATTTGCTTATATCCAGGTGAAGAAATAGTCGGAAAAAATTAGTACAAAAATTATTGAATTAACACAATGGTTATTATACATGAATGAAAGACTTAGAGACAATTAACTTAATTCCAACCACCCACCACACTAATGATGTTTAGCTCCAACTTATGACAAAGGGTACGCATCAATAAAAATGTTGAAGTAAGAAACGACCTTATGACTCTTTATATGCATGCAGACTTCGTCATTAGTAGTCGCTTCTTCTCCACCCCTTCCGCCTTGAATTAATGGCGTTCGAGACAAAACCATTATCAGATAAAATGCTAAATAATTTTAATCACAGGAATTTGTTAATTATTTTAGAAAGCTGAAAAACAAACAACTTTTCGACAGCAATATTAAGGGTTTGTATGTAGAAACCTGAATTAGTTAATTACTTAAATCAGCTATTTATTAGCCATTTGAATAGAATTACCTGTAAATCTTCAATAGAATGCGCAAGGAAATACACTAAAACATTATAACGATAAATTTTATCAGTGCTAGTTGTCAGAACTTTTAAATCAAATTTTCAAATTTTTACAAAAGTTCAAAATTTTCAAATCAAACTATGGAAAATTCCAAAATTGAAATTTCAAATCAAATTTTGAAGGCTAAAGGGCAAAGTTTGATATTCAAATAATATAACATATGTATTTTGTTAGTTTGTTGATTTATCTGGAATAATTAAGTGAGCAATTTAAAAATAACAAGGCATTTATTACTACACATTTGATGTCTCCATTTAATAAGTATAATAATCATATTTTCTATTCTTTATAGAGAGTGGGCAAGGCAATACATAATATATGTATTGCCTTGAGAGTGGGCTATGTATCTTTAACAATTTTATAGTATGAGCTCCATATTGTGACCAAGGATATAGGTATGAGATTTGCGCATGTGGTTTTGTACCTACCTTATGTTCTTATGTATATTTAATTACACCTTACAGTCAAATAAATATGCATTTCTTTTGTATGTAAGAACTGTTTCTAAAAAATATCAAACTTGAAATCAAGTTTTCAAACTTTCAAATTTCAGGTCAAACTTTGAATTAAATAATATTTAAATTTTCAAATCAATTTTTGAATTCAAATTTCAAACTTTATTTTCATGAAACTTTGAAAGCCCTGTTAGTTTTGATCAATTGCTGAATGTGATCAATTACTTTTCGTGGTTATTTAAATTAAATAACGGCACAAATGGACAGATGAGCAGAACAGAACAGCATTGGAGTGTTACAGAAGAAGCAGGCCAGATGAGAGGGGTTACAGGAAGAGAATGTTGGAAGAATGGAGGAAGGCAGAAACAGGATTAGAAGTTACAGAGCAGAGGCTTGCAGGACAAGTGCGAAAGTTACAGTTGGATGAGAGTAAAGGGAAAAAGAGAGTTGAACAGGCTAAGCAGATGGAAGATGAAGTGATAGACGTTGAGGCACAATTGGCGAAAGAAGCAGAACCAGTGGACGCAGAAACTGAAGCAGCAATCAAGTAAAAGATGAAGGAAGAAATAGGTGAGAGAACTAGGTTGCCAGTTCCAAGANTAAAGGGAAAAAGAGAGTTGAACAGGCTAAGCAGAGGGAAGATGAAGTGATAGACGTTGAGGCACAATTGGCGGAAGAAGCAGAACCAGTGGACGCAGAAACTGAAGCAGCAATCAAGAAAAAGATGAAGGAAGAAATAGGTGAGAGAACTAGGTTGCCAGTTCCAAGAGGAGTTAAGAAAAGCAAGCTAGCAGTAGAAACAGCAAAGGTCAATAAAGTGTTGGAGAGGATAGATGCTAGGAGTGTCACAGAAGTAAATAGCTTAGTGTATGCAGGCGCATGGGAAGTGCTGAAGAATGTAGGCATGGACATAAAGAAGAAAAGACGACAAGAAGATAAGGGAGACAACAAGCCAGCAAGGGAGAGAAGAATTGAGAATAAAGTGGCAAAGATTAGGAGCAAATAGGGAAGATCAGGACAATTAAGGCAGTGCAGAACAGATGCAGGGTAGGTAAAGGGAAGACAATAGAAACTGCAAGAGAATAGCTAAAGCAGAGATTAGTTGCAGAAGCTGAGAAACTAAGAAAATATAGGGCAAGGGCGAAGCAGGCAAGAGACAATATGAAGTTTGAGACTCAAGAAGGAAGATTCTACAAAGAACTAGATGCAGGAGAAAAGGCTACAGCTAGAGCAGGCGAAGATGCAGTAAGGTTCTGGGAGAATATATGGGGAAGTGCGGGACCAGAGAAAGAGAGTGAGCAGATGCACAAGGAGTTCAGACAAGAAGAAGAAGTAATCACAACGGCAAAGCTAAAGGAGGCTCTAAAGAAGATGAAGAATTGGAAGGCGCCAGGCAGAGATGAGGTACATGGGTATTGGCTGAAGAAGTTCACAAGTGTGCATGAGAGACTAGCAGT
>CABFPE010000067.1:1441275-1455448 GCA_900660155.1 Hofstenia miamia | reverse complement strand
ATATATATATATATATATATATATATATACTCTGTTTTGCATGTTCGATTTGTAAGCTAATTCTTCTAGGCGCACTGTGAAGTTTACAGCCATTTATCAATAGAGGATGAAGTCGTTGTCATCATAGCACCTACGCACTTTAGACCCACTGTGAGCCAGGTTAAACAATCTTTTTTATTAAGGTTACCTTAAATGGAATGTTTTTCCTAATTAATGCTGGAAGGGGTTGATAAATGGGTCTCTTAATATTGCATTTTAGCAAATAACTGATACTTTTTAAGGTGGAATCCTGTAATAGAGAAGCAGAAAGATTGTATTCTTTGTTTCTAACAAGAAGTCCTTTGGTGAAGCTTAGACTTGCATTTCGTCCATTGCTTGGACCTCAGCTCCTAGTCTCTTCACTTAACAGTTTTAGCCTTGTTTTATCAAACTGCATTGGATTAGAGGTTTTTGCCCTCTTCTTAAGCATTATTGTGTTATAGTTAATGCTCCAATGTAGTTATTTTTTAAATTTAGCTTCATTTTGAATTCCATTTTTATATTTCCAAAAATGTGTGCAGCTTTTTGAGACTTGGATATTTTGATTTATTTTTGTATTTTTTCTGCTTGTTTCTTTTGCATCATTATTCAGCTTAGGTTTTTGCATTATTAGATTGTCACAGTTTTAAATAATTAAGCAATTATGGAAATTTTCAGGAACATTTTTGAATTAATGTAATCAATTGTAATAGAATTTATTCTTTTAATTTAAGTATATCAATTGCAACTTAAACTTTAAATGATTTGGAAAAAGGCGAACTAATTGACACACACTGTATTTATCACATTTGGAATATATCTGTTGTATATCTATGCAAACCTGGGATATTGACATGCTTAGTAAACATGTATAAATTTGAAATGCTAGCTGAATAGCTTACAAACTGTTCAATCAACGATTAGACTATTTGTGTAATCGAATAATGACTAAGTTATGATTGCTCTTTCGCCTTTATAATAATTTAAATTTTCAAATTGGTAATGATCATATTTGTACATGCAAGGCATATTTTTAAGTTTGTAAATTTGTGAATATTTGATTGTTAATAAATTATTTGTTGTAACGAGTGTTTAATTAGAATGTTTGATCTCTTCGTTCTTTAATATACAAGAAAATTGCTGTGTAATATAATTTGTTCCTAAGCGCAATATATCAGGAATCTATATTTTTATTGATCTCCTTGTAACAATCTGTTTTATAAATTAAATAAAAATTTACAATTTACAAAATAAATTTACATGTACATGATCTAAAATCTTACTTATAAATTTTTTTAATATTAAATTAAATTGTCATTTTTATGTTATTATTTTAATTAGATGGATGCCATTGCACTTTTTCTTTGTTTTTCAATCTATCTTGTGTTTCCTGACGTACAACCTTTAGTAGCCAATTGGAAGTCGCGATACAATTGCCCTAGCTGTGCAACGCGCGATTGTCATTGACAATCTTATAAAAGTGTATTTCAGTGCTTTGGCTGGTGTTAGGTGTGAACGGACTGCGATTCTTTCTGCAATGCTCCTCAAAGCTGTTTTTCCTTCTGTTCCCAAAATTGGCACACATCGCCAGTTTAATTCTCTGCATTTCATATCATTTTGTTGACGTTTTTGTTCTTCAGCCTTTTCCAGACATTGATATGCTGACAAGCTCGCTCCTGAAATGAAATTATTGTTGAGCGGATTAATGACGGTGATATCAAATGCTGCTGACATACCAAGACTCCACTTAGGAACAAACACATCTGCTGGTCTTGTTAATGTGCCTTCCTTGTCTAGTCCAGCTCCCTGTTCAAGGATAGGGTTTAGTCAGCTCTCTGGCATAATTCGTGAATAGTATTCCGAATAATGTTGGGGCGACTGACTACATCTGGTCCACGTTTGCAAGTTAGTGCATGATGTCCAAAGGGGAACAGCTGATAGCCAATCTGACGTGTTAGGTGCAGAAACAGCATGCCAACATGCAGAGTCACTGATTGTCGAGAAATTATTTGTGAAATCTGCATGAATTTTTTTCTCAATAGCTTCTGAAAAATGTTTCTGACTCTTGCAAGAGCTTGAAAGAGAGCCATGTATGAGGACTTCGTCTATAAACACCCTTACATTGTACATTTGAATTGCTGTTGCAAGGAGTTTTGTGTCAGATATGTCAGTGGAGGACACAACAGAAGCAATGTACGCAGCTGGGGGAATGAGCTTCAATTGATCTGAGTCCCATACCTCCAGAAATATGGTTAAGTGCTGCTTGCTGTCGGACTTTTTCAGTCAACTCAATACATGCTGATTCTTCAAAGCACTTCATGACAAATTGATCGAAGGCTTTTAAAGGTTCAAGTATTGGTTTCGGCGGACAACATTGAGCTCTGTGTACCATTTTGCAGAATCAACTGCAATATCTTGAAAGGGTTATTGCAATCTGGGGATCTTGTAATGATGATATCTGTTTAAGTAGTTTCTCAGATAAAGATGTTTTTTCTTTTACATATTGTTGGCAGTATTCGTCATCCCCGATGGGTGCGTCAAGGACCTCACGATTAGGAATATTAGATTTCTTTATTTCCTTCGGAAAGTCACTAAGATCTTGTCGACTGAATAATTCACATTTTTTCAGGTTAATCTCCAAGCCAAACCATAATGTAGCAGAAACGATCCCTTGCAGACAGAAATGAATTGCTTTATGTGAACCACACAGAATACCATCATCAAGGTACCAGTTATTGCGAAGTAGGCCTTCAATGTTATTTAACTTGACTAACAGATGATAGCGGGCTATGGCAAATAGAATGGGCCCTAATGGATCGCCTTGTTGCACTCCAGAAGCAGAGCAGAAAACAGCAGTAGCATGGCAAAAGAGAGGTTGAGACTTGTAGCACCATATTACCCATGGCAGTATTTCTGGAAAGTGTAAAGCACATTCATCTATAACTGCTTGTCTGGAAATAGTGTGGAAAGCATTAATCATATCCACTTTCAAGATTATAAAATCATCATCGTACCAGTGGTTCTCAATGATATTTCGCATTTTATGAACAATTTTTTCGACCCCACCAGGGCAAGCAACTCCAAGCTGAGTGGGAGCTAGGATGCTTGCCGCCTTTTCCGAGCTTAAAGTGCGGATACATTTACCAGCCAGTCGTCTATATATTTCTCCTACTGCTATTGGCCTGATGTCAAGTGGGGAGTCAAGTTCTGTCTTCCTGAGAGCAACCAAAGTTGCACCTGCTAGGAAAGAAGCAACTTCTAGTACATCACCAGCAATAAAGACCTTAAGAAAGCACCACAGAGTAGTAGTGAAAGACTCTGGAAGAGCTGCTTCTGTTGCTTCCAAAAGACGTTCTGCACGAAGACCAGAGGGACCACATGCTGTACCCTTAGAAAATGATAATAAAATTTCAAGGAGTTTAAATTCATTTGGGCGTTGAAGCGCTGGCACCATAGACTGCGAGATGCATGGTATTGCCTGCACTTGGTGCTTCTTGAGGAAGAGCTGCTTGGTTTCTTCATTATTGGGAACTAAGCCTATAGAGCATAGAACTCGACATGCTTTTCTATACAAGCCGTCTTCAGCAAAGGTAATAGCAGGTTGTCTGTCTAGCTTTTTGTTCCATTTCGAATTTTGACGTATTTGAAAATTCTCTGGGTTTTATTGATTTCTTAGCTGCTCTGCGTGCCTCTTGCCACAGTTCCAGTTGTTGTCCAGCTAACCATCTGTTGCAAAGGTCTGTGCTGTTTACCCGGTTGCTGTGTTTTCCTGTTCGTTTTCCTGAGGGAAGAATACATTTCGGCAACATTGCAAGATAGGTGTAGTGCTCCATAGTTTTGTTATTGATTGCCTGATTGATCGTTTCTTGGAGTGTGCGACTCCAGCTTTGTGGTGCTGCTGCCGGAACGTGTTTCAAGATTGGCCTATTAAGACTGAATACTTCTTGCATGGTGGGGAGAACTTTCTCTGTTAGATGAATGGCAGTACAGTTGTTATCATGTGTATTCCTTGATGAGACAGATAATATTCTCCCACAAAGACATACATATTTCCGATTTTCGTAAATCCATTTAGCAAATGGATAATCAATGTGAGTTGTTTTAATTTTATTAACTGGTTAAAACTTTTGTTTTTGTTAATTTTTGTAGCTAAAATGCTAGCTGTTTAGGTCAAAAAAATAATCATCCTAACAATCGCTATATCCATATATATATTTTTAGCAGTTTTTTTCCTGACAGCAAAAATCATTGAAGGGTTGCGTTCTTAACTTACTTATTAAGTGGTCCAAACGGACCAGATTTTACAGTTTAAATAGTAAGCGGTCTGATCCTCATATATTCTACTAACAATGTGTGTGAAACTAGTGTGTACTCTAAGCTCCTGGAATATGCAATTTTTTCTAACGCCCGATTAATATTAGAGCAAAGTTTTGTTTCTAAAGTTGAATACGTAAATACTCAATAAGCCTATTTGATTTTAATATGTTCGCTTATTTGAATCCATGTCAGCATAATAATTTTGTTCACACAAATGTATTGATTATAAGAGGCAGATCATTGTAATATTACAACATCCCTGTATCAGAGTGTAAATTTTAAATCAACTGAAAATATATTCATTACAAAAAATTTCTTACGTTTATTTATCATTCATTGATACATTAATCGATATTGATTTCGCTTTTATTGAGATTTCAAAAAACTATGCACTGATATAATTTGCATCCTATTTTTATAAATTAGTATGCTATTCATAAAGAAGATGAACAAAACTGGATCTTTAAAACAAAAGAATCAAAAGCAAATAGAAGGAATAAGGAACTTATCGAGCGATTATCTTCGGCACATCTAACTCTGACATGCACACGGCACTTCTCAATGGGGTTGAGACATCATTGCATATATCAAAAAAAACTTGGTTCTCTATTGCTTCCATTGGATCAAATCTTCAAAAAAACTCGAACATAATGTATGAAGAGAATTTAAATCTTTTCGAAGAAATGTATATTGCTAGTCTTTTCATCAACTTCTGCCACGGCAATATGCTTTAGTATAGATTTTCCCTGGGCTTTTATCTAACAATTATTCCTGAGTTATATCTAAAAATATGAAGAGAGACAAGTCGACCCCTAGATAAAATAGGGTTAAGATTCTTAGAAATATTGCTTTTCTTATTGTCTTTATGGAAGTTCATTTCACATAGACGGATTGAAGAATGTTTCTTGTTTTATAACTAATGGGTGTTTGTCTTTCTAAACTCAAGAATTGTATGGAGGCATTTTTGGAAATTTTGGGGAAACAACAATGCTTTGATTGTCATATTACTTCATAAATTTCTCTTTTAACTAGTCGTAAATTATGTGTTTAGTCTTTCGCTTTAAACAACCTAAGTATTTTTGAAATTTTTAAATGGTTTTTAAAATTTTTTTAACGCTTTTAACGTAAGAACTTGTAAAGATGTTCAAAATTTGAAAGCATCACAGGATAGGAGCGATAGTCTCTTTCATTTTCGTTTCTATTCCGCGATCCTTTCGCTTTCCTATTGAGGCATGCCGTGATACTGAATTTGTGCACTGCATCCCTCAATCCATTTTTGTGAGGTCAACCTACTTATAAAGAAACAGTTAAAGTTCATTGTTTATCCCATCGGATTTAGACCTTATAATTAGCTTAATATTACTTATGGCTAAAATTTAGAACTTTTTTAAGAATTGAAAATTTCAAATGAAAATGGTTAATATTTTCAAGTACGTTAGGCAGAGCAATGCAGGTTTTCAACATCACATTCAAACATGTCTATTGCAGTGATGTTAACTATTATAGCAAGTGCAAAGAAATAATAATGAAGATATCAGCAAAAATGAACCGTGTTGATTTAAAAAAAATTAAAGCTTGGTTTTAGAATTGTTCGTACTTTTGATCATTATTATGAAAGAATATTTAGGAATTGTGGCGAATTTGGTCATTCTACAAAGATATGTTCAATGAAAACCTCTAACTGTATGTACTGCATGGATAATCACAACTATAAGAATTGCCCAGTTAAAAATATTAAGGAAATGCATAAATTCAAATATGTTTAAAAAATCATAAAATAACCATAACGCATTTAGCAGAGTATCCGATTTATAAAAATCAAATGCAGTTAACTATTTTGAAGACTAATTATGAATTGTAATAATATTGCATACAAAAATATTATGCCCTGCAAAAAAGTAAATGAAAAAATTGTAACTAAACATATTAGTAAATACGAATTTCCAGAGTATAATGAATAAAGTTGTAGAAGACAGGCTTCATCAGTATAATGAATAAAGTTGTAGAAGACAAGCTTCATCAGCACAAAGCCAGAGGTGGTGGTGTTTGGCTAAATACATCACGCAAATTTAAACCAATAATCAGAAATAATATTTCTGAAGATGATTCTGAATTTGATAGTCAAATCGGGCACCAGGTAAAATAGGATTAAAGCATGTTCCGCAAATGAGCTGCCAATGCCTCACGATTTTCAAATTTGCTAATAGGCTTGGAGTATATTCTTTGTGTAATTACAAACTAAAATGAATGAACAGACATTCCTCTATTCCTTGATCCTTTCAGATTTTAGATATTTTTATTATTTCCTGAGTAATAAATTGTTAAAAAAAAATTTGAATCATTAAAAACTTTGAAAAATTTCCATGCTGTTTAAAGTTAATACCCCAACAATATACTAGTTAAGGGCAGTTGTAGAAACCTATTCATACTATGCTTATGTTTGATTTGGAAATCAGTTGTCACTGTTTAGTAGACTCTAAGAATCCCATTGTCAATATATTAAACAACAGAGATGTAACCAGATCACTGGTCAACTGGGTCCAAGGTCACTATTGAACCAAATTAATTAGGCCAAAATGTGCCCAAGCTGTAAAGTTAAAGTTAGTGTCTAAATTTCTGTTGTTTTCGCGTATTGAAATCTAGATTTGTGCCAATTTTGTTTGTTTAATGTTTCTCCTATAAATATATAAAACCTTGTTTATTTTGTATTTTTGCTTCTTGCACTATGCCTAGGACATTTGCACTTTCCGACCTCCAATGTATCCGAATTACAGATATGCATAACAGGATCAACTTGGTCGTAGAGTTACTTCGAATAAGAAATGCTAAATTTTTTTGTTAATCACGCTTAATTGTCTTACTCAAACCCAATATTCATAACAGTGTATCCAATTCTAGCACTCTTATTGATAACATCATCATAATAGGTTTAGAAGCAAACTACAATTTTCGTTGTGAAAAAATTCTCATTTTCTGATCAGTGTATTAGTTTTTTTAATTGTTTCATTACACTCTTAAAACTTTAAAGAAGGGATTGCCTTTCATTACCAAATCTTTCTAAATTTAAGTTTGAATTACGTTTACAAGATTGGAATAATGTATATTCATAGCACGGGCCAGATAATATATTAGGAAAACTTCTTAAAAAAGTTTAGTACTATTATGGACATTTTTGCCTAACTTGACAATAATGGTAAGGAATAAAATCAAACCTATATATAAAGAGTAGCTATTGTTCAAAAAAACTATTGAATGAATAATGTTATGATGATGATGATGATGATGATGATGATGATGATGATGATGAAAACTTTTATCAAAACATTTAATTGTTAAGGAAGTATGTTTGTGATAATAGAATCTAAGGTATTTCATTATTGTGTGGGTACTAAAATTCCCAAGCTTGTTTCAATAATAATAAAAATTCTCTGCTATATTCATTTTATAATCACCGATTCAGGATCAAAGAAAGCATAAATCAATTCAACGAACAATTGTTATCCGAATTCAAAATTAAAATTGAACGAGTCAAGAATTTCTTGAGATATATCTACGTAAGTCTAACACATTTGATTTGAAAATGTATATACAAGGGGTAATTCATATTAACGAATCGCATCATAATAAAAAGATATTATATATATATATATATATATATATATATATATCTAGTGAATATTACTTGACGTATTACAAATACAAGGTAATATATTCAATTTGTAATACTTGCATTGTTTCACTGTAATAAATGAATAATTGTTCGTTTAAGATTTTCACTTGGTTATTTTGCATTTAACAAGTTTGAGCTATCGGCGATTTAGTGACCCTGCACTCCGGTCATGTGCCAATAGAATGGACAGCATGCTAGTTCTGCAATAAGAAAATAAATGTTTCAAACGTATGCAAAAAATTCAATGTATTGACATTTTAGTGTCTTCAGAAATATGGTATCATACAATAATTTATTTTGATAATTTACATAGAGAATTTTCATTACTTCATGTGAATGACATGAACTCGGCAAAATACATATTTCAGGTGAATTGGATTTCTGATGTAATGAGAGACTTATGAAGTATCATATTCTGAAGATAAATTTTCTGTCATTGAAATCTTTATATTACTAACCTTAATGGCATAACATATCAAATTACTAAAGGAAGATTTTTGGGAATCCCATCAATTTATTCCAAATGTTCATGGAAGCAGCTTAAACTTTCAATTTTTAAACCGTCTCAGTAAGAGGAACTTCAACCATACCTTCTAAAAAAAATGTTTTGCATTTATGTAAAAATTTGAAAATGAAATTCATCGTTTTATTGTGACATGTTNATATATGAATATTATTATTATTATAATTATTACAACTACATTATTATTATTTTATATTTCCTTATTTGCAAGCCAAAAGTTAAAAACGCTACAAAAATCACAAATCATAAATATAATGAATATAGTATCTAGAATTTTCGTGTTTTCCTTGGGTGATTAAAGATTGATCCTTTCGGTCCAGACGAGAAAAAGGAACTTGTATTGACTGTGAACTTCGCGTCTTACGCTCTTAGGGTGTGGGGGATGAAATAATTGAGTAGATGCGATTCCCTTAGATATTTCTGATAAATTTTATGGCAAATGTTTTCTCGGCCATTGAAAAGTGATTCAAGTTAGATAATCTTGCACAAATCCGCATACTGTGTACATCCGGTTGGAATATTCTCATCACACGTATCTGTACTTGCTTAATTGCTTAGACTTCGGTTAAAGCTAGTTGGTGATGCAAGACTGTGCAACAACATCCTAGTACGGATCTAATCAGAGATTTACAAATTTTCAGACTGTCTGCAACGGTTGTATCACGTCTATTAAGAATTGGTATGAAAAAAATCCGTTTTATTGCTTTGGAGACATGTGAATTGTGTTCATATTCTATTTAAGGATTGGCTGAATAGTTACACCAAAAAAAAGTGGTAGTTTTGACTTGATTAATTAAAAATCTCCTATGCTAATCAATCATGGTAATTCCAATTCTTAAAAAATTCTTACGGATGCTGTAAAAAAATGGAGGCCGTTCTGTTAAAAATTATATATGCCACTCAATGATGCGTAATTTATTTCTTTGTAGCAGACAGCTGCTGATGGGAATTATATGAAGTAGAAGCAACATTAAATAATACTTAACTTTTCTGAAGTACGCTCCCAAGAACATTGAGTATGAACATCCTAATGTATTCGTCAAATTTAAGTGTATGGACATCAATGTCAAATGTTTATTATGTCAAGTTTTTAAACGCTACAAAAAATTCGTCTTTATTGGTTAATGATAGAAAATGTTTTAAATTTACATATTATAGTTGAAGATTAACTAAAAAAATAGTCTTTTTTTAAAATGCTACATCATTTTTCAATAGCCTTTTATGCAAGAAAAATTAATCAACTTCAAAATAAAGACGATCCTCAATAATGAAATGTATACCCTTTTTGGCATGATAAACATTTGAAAATGTAGACAAAAATTAACATCCTAATGTTGCCTCTTGTAACTTACAATTGACTAAAATTGGTATATATCACACTCGGCAGGCGGCATGGTTGAGTATTGATAAATTATTTCGTTTGTTGGACCTAGCACATTAGAAGTGAACTTTATTGATTTACGTCCAGTCTTATGTTAGTGAAACATACCAACACCTATCAGGACACTTAAATTCTGAAATCTACGCTCCCGCGCATTGTTATAATGTCAATAATTTCAAGATCCTAGTAAAGACAATAATACAACGATTTCTAAAACCCTAATAATTAAAAACTCTAAAAAATTGAGCACGACTAAAATTTTTAATATTTTAGAGCATACATATTTTAATAATATTATATATTTGAGTTGTTTATATTTTGGTAATGTTTAAAAAGTTGTATTTGAACAACCTGATATGTCAGCTTCGCTTAAAAATAACTGAGAAAAAATTTTTTTATGTGGGTTAAATTTTTTATTTTTATCAAAAACGATGAAATTTTGCAGTAAACATTGCCGTAATAAGGGAAATCCTCTCCTTCCAAATATGTAATTTACAACATTTTTGTGCTTGTTTGCACCTCAAGGCTAAAAGCGACAAAATATGACAATTTCAGATGCGAGTCGTGTCTGTATGATTTTGAAAAATCAATAGTATGTTTGCCATACATCTATATATATATATATATATATATACATGTATATATATATATATATATATATATGTGTGTGTGTGTGTGTATCTAAGCTCACTAATCCTGGTTAATTGAAATCTAAAATTGTTATTAAAGCTCTTGCAAATATTAAGCTATGTCATAGAATTGACCATGTTTGCTATTTAGAGAAGGTTTGTATTTAAATAAGTGGAACTGATCATATTTACAATTTACGTGCTGGGCCGCAAAATAACCTCCATGTTTATTAGAAAATTAGTACAATAAAGCTGCATGTAAATATTCTTACTAAACTATTTCTGACTTAATTTACATAAATTCCCAATTTTTACATAATAATTTAACCTTAAAATTTGAAACTATTTGTGTCTAATTTGTTTTTATGTATTTAACTAAAAATTTAAAAATAATAACAAAACTAAAAAATATTTTATACAGTTGTAGTATACAGTATTTTATGGCTATGTTAGCTATTCGAAATTTTTTGGGAGTTCATATGCAAAAGGGATTTGTTTTTTAAATTTTGACTTTATTGACTTCTGATATTGATTACAACTATTCATAAATTTTATTGAACATTTGTCTTTGACAAAGAAAAATCGAATTTTTAAATAGGCCATAGAACAATGTTTAATATCAAAAAACAAGTGACAAGTGCAAACCTACAAAAATGTTCCATATCACCAGTATATTATTCAAAATGCGCTTGTCTGTTAAAGTTTATAAATATGTAAATAGCATATGCAATGGATCTTTTGACCTTGAGTATATTTTAAAAGATTTTCAAAATCATAATTATCGTATTACAAAGAGATAAATTCAACTTCTTAAGAAAAAAATCTATAAATAACTCGTTTTGAGAATATATTTATGGCTACATTTTGTGCGCTAATCATCAAAATGATGCAAGACCATTCTTCTTAACGATTTTCCAAAATTATCAAACATTTCATATCTTAGACCTTGGACAAACATATTAAAAGTTTAGATATAGCAAGCATTATCCGTGGACTTGCACAAAATAAACATGCTTTTGAATATAATACCGATCAAATTTTTAGGCAAGATACCGCCGTATCGGTATTTTTTGAAACTATCGTCAAAATACCGCCCTATCGGTTTCGGTATTTGCATACCACCGGGTTTTACAAATTGTCATTGATAAAACGTATTAGGAGTTTCAGGAAGTCATTGCGTCTATAATAGGGTCACCCTTTGGAAATCTCCTAACGTCCCATTTTCTAAAATTATTATATAATAGTAAAAATAAATAAAAGTTTATTAACGCAACTAAGAAGAGTTATCAGTATGTTAAATCGTTTTTATTGTCCATTTTTCTAGAGACTGCAAAAGGGAAAGAATTGGTTTCTTCTCGAGCTGCGTGAGAATTTCTTCAGACAAAAGTGGCTGGTGCGAGGAAGTCTATCCGTAAAAGGTGACTAAGAGGATGTGAGGTTTTGATCATTTCGTTGAGCAAATTAATCCCTAGATGAATTTTTCTGAATCTAATAGTAGGCTTAGGTTCGTAAATTTCAGAAATAATTTCAAAACCGCGATTTATTATCTGTGCTAGTTTTTATTGAGTTTAACGAGGGAATATCACAAAAATTTGAGAGGCATAATCAAAGATCAATAACACCATAGAAGAGAAGACAGTAAACAGGAATTAGTTGTTGGAGTAGTTTCTAAGTTGTGTTACTCAAAACAGATTCTTAGAGGCCTTTCTGCATACATCATCGATGTGATAATCCAATCTAAAGTTGGAGGTGATTGTCAGGCTTAGCATTTTCTTGATCGATACACATGATATGGTCCTAGACGGATTGATGGAGCTTTTGCCAGGTAGTTGATATCAAGACGATTTTGGGAGGCCCAATTCTCAATATTACTTAGTTCGGATCTCAGTTCCGCAACATCGATAGGTATGGGAATGATGAAAGTAATATCATACGCATATTTAATGATGTGGTTTGTTGAATGGGAGACATTTAAATCTGAGATGAAAGTCAAGAAGAGCAGTGGATCAAGTATTGATCCTTGTTGTACTCCGGATGATGTCTGCTTCTGGCGACTTGTGCAGCCGTTATACGAAATCTGAAATGATCTATTAGATAAGTAGTTTGCTATGAACAGGCAGAAGCCTTTTGGAAAATTGTGCATTAGTAACTTCTCGATGATGATCCGATGAGATAACGTGTTGAACGCTTTAAAAATGTCGATTGCTTGTAAGACAGCTCTTGAGAACCGTTTATCGTTTCTAAGTTTTGAGACTGTGTCAGTAATTTTGATAAATGCAGCAGTAATTGATTTGTGCTTCGTATATGCAAATTGGTTGGAATCAAAGCTGCTTATAAATTCTTGATCGCTGCTATAACAAATAATTCTTTCAAAGATCTTTTGTAGGAAAACATCTTGATTCAATTTACGTGTTGAAGATATTACAGATCGGGCTGAATATTTTAAAAAGATCAAAGAGATGCCATCAGATGTAGGAGCATTATTGATCTTGAATTTAATTAATAGCTTGTGAACTTCTTAGGGACTTTGTTAAGGGAAAAAATTATCGTCGAATATACAATCCTCACTAAGCTGGGGCGAGTCTGAGTTGTTCAAGCAGAAAGAGTGGGCTAAGTGGTTAAGCCTTGACAATTGATCTTCGAAGAAGTCCAAAAAAATCAGTTTGTTCAATTTCTTCTTTCCCCTGACTTTGTCAACCACTCTCCATGACTTCTTTTTGCATAGGACGACTTAAAAAATAATTGTGACCAATTTGGCTACCTTCTCCGAATTGACTAGTAATGAATAGATCAGCATTCATGTCAAAGTAGAAGTCTTTTTTCAATTCTAGTTCCATCACTAGGCTAGTGATCCACTTCAGTTCCTTAGAAGTTCTACAAATTTAGATCTCGGATTGATCACCATTGCTCAGATGAAGGCGTCGTAGAAAAATGAACGCTTTTTGTAACTGTTCTTGGTATAATAAATCGGCCTAAATTCGAAGTCATCTAGTCGTGAGGGAAAAGCTCGAGTGAAAAATTTTGGGGGTAAATTCCTTCTTTGGTTTTAACATCATAATGCAGTGTTTGGAATGTCCAATCGGGGGACAAAGATCCACATCGCCATATTAAGAATTTGATCGATGATAGTTCTACCATGCGTAGAAGCATTTACCTATATTGGGGAGACAAGAGTTTATAAATCCAATGTTAAAATCGCCGCCAATAATAATGTTGTTTTCTCGATGGTCGAGGAGAAAATTTTCGATCTCCGTGATAAGAGCATTTAGAATGGGCTTGCATGCGGCGACGTTCAACGAAGGTGGGATGTATAGCGTGAACAGGAGGACCTTATAATTTGGATAGTGCAACGCCAGCAATTCCAGATTGATGGGGAGTTGGAAGAAGACTTGCTTAAATAAACTTCACCTAATGTGGGACCACACCATACTTCTCCCCTCCCTTGCAAGAGCGATCGCAATTTATAGGGCCAAAATAGTTATCCAGAAGAAAGTACCTGTGGTCGTGAAAGATAGCTTTCTAGCCAAATTTCAGACACTGAAATGATGTCGGACTTTAGGGAGGAGCAGATAATTTTCAGGTTGTCAATTTTATTTACGATTGACTGAGAGTTAAACATCAAGATACTGGGGTGA
>CABFPE010000067.1:1409907-1429836 GCA_900660155.1 Hofstenia miamia | reverse complement strand
TATATATATATATATCGGTGATATTGGGTGTACAAAGCGCGCAAAAGTTCAATTTTTCATAGTTCGGATTGCGGAATTCCAGGGTCGACCCCTTTTTGTTATAAAACCCTAAAAAAATTTATGTGATGTTTTTCAATAGTACATATAACGAATAGTACATATAACGAAGGTTAACCATATTTTGAAAATTCTAAAAATTTTCCAATATTCACAAATTATTGAAATGCACTTTTCATTTCATATCATATAATTTTAATACTTTTCAATATTATTAAAGATGTCGAATATCTAATGGTAGCACATGCAGGCTCATTGTCTCACTTAGAAGAACAACCAGTCACGTACATCATCCAATCAAACCTCGCCTCATTCAATAAATATGCGAATTATATCATTTCTTGTCCAAAAGTTAAAAATGCTGCATACAAACACAACGTACGTGCAGAATAACTTTGATGCTTGCATGTACTACACTGGTGTAGCAAGCTTAACATTGGTAATTACATGTGGTCTTTTTGGTTTTATTGGCAATAGCTTTCTTCTTCACTATCAATACAATATTAAGAAATATAGTACATCCGATGTCTTCATTACAACGCTTAGTCTTCTCGACCTTCTCTACAATGTTATTGGTGTGGCCACTATGAGTTGGTACGATTATACCATGATGATTTTTGGGGTCGCTCACAAGAAACTTGTTGCTACAATAGTGTCGTACACTTGTTGTTTCTTCGCATTTAGTGACCTATCATTACTATTTTTGCTTTCGCTTGATCGTTTTATTGCAATTCGTTTTCCATTCTCGACCAGTAAGCTTTTTGAAAACTTTGCTTAACTAATATGATAACACTTCGATAAATATACTTTTTAACTAATTAAAATTTTGTTTATGAAATATATATCAACTGTATATTATTTTTAAATAGCATTAAAATATAATTGTCAATAAATTAAATTTCATTTATGCATTACATCGATTCATATACAACTATTTTTAATAGTTCTGTCTGCTTAAAAATAAACAACAATTTCTATGCCTTAGTGTTGGGAAAAAGTTTAACAGTTCATTTTTAGTTTAAAATTTGCCTTAAAGCATCATCATTTTCAGAAAATCAAAAGCAAGATATTTGTTTCAGTGATGCGGCTACGAAATATTTATTGTCCGACTTATTTCTTGTTATTGATGGGTTAAATCTGTAGCTTATTTTTACAAATTGTATTTGAGTTTCAATGTTCAGTTTTAGTGCTCATTCACTACTGGTCGTAAAATAAAATATTTTTGACTTAATTTAAAGAGAGACGCATAAGCAATTCACTTCAAACATTTAAATATCTTTTAGAAGATTTGGAAGAAAACACTTACCAGATTTTCTATTTATGTTTTTCTACGTATATCTAAAAGTACAATCCTGTTAAATTCATTAATTTAATGAATGTTCAGTATTTGTAAAACTAAGGCAAAATTTATTCAACTTTTTTAATCTCATGTTATTTAATACTAATGGAAATTAAAGAAAAATATAAAGAAAACTTTCTAAATAGCCACAGAAAATATAATTGAATCACGTTTTTTCCAAAATTATTAATGCTGATTAAAATTAATTGTTCCATTTAAATTTTTCAAGTATGATATGTTTTACGTAAGAATATTATTAACAAAGCTTTCTCAATAAGTGGCAGGTATTAGTGACACAAAGGAAAAATTTGTCATGCATTGTGTAAGAAATAAGTTGTCTTAAAAATTATTCTTCAATTTTCGATAAATTTAAATCATTGCTAGTAAATGCATTGCAGTAAAAAATTTTGAAATTGATTCTTACGGCAAAATTTTGAATGCGTGCAAATTGTTAAACACTATTTTTTTATCCAAATTTCCTAGCAAGCTGTCAACATAGAATCAGGGATTGATCAAAATTTTATTGTAATTATATTTATTTTTAACTCATTCAATTTTGCCCTAGGTGATCCTTTGCAAATATATATACTACTTAACAAGAAATTCAATAAAAATTTTCACTTTAAAATGTGATGTTCTTCCATAGTTAATATTTAATAACTAACAGTTATTGACGTTTGTGACGGAATGGATTGTCATGTTGTTAATTATTCTAATGGAATTACAAGACGCGTGATAATTTTTAACAATAATTGATTATTTTCTCATTATTTATGCGATTTTTTTTAATAAATTTTGTTTAATTATAGAATATTTTTTACAATTATCAATGACCCAATAATTGTTGATTCCTACATTACCTTGTAAGAAGAAGGTTCACTTTCCAATTGAATTAAATATCTTATTTACTCAAACGAGGATTACAATGAAATCAAGTTTATATTAATCTAAAATTTTTTATTAATTATCGTTTTTAGTAATAGTTTTTACATACGTTGAAAAATGTGATTATTTATTAATATAAAAAGCTAATAATAATAATAATAATAATAATAATAATAATAATAATAAAATGAGTTTATTTAAAACTGAATAACAAAAATATTACAAATTAAAAGAAAAAAAAATATTACATGGGCAAAGAAGAAACTTTTTACATGTTTATGAATTATCATATTCAGTGCTTAAGAAGTTTACCATATGACGCATTAATTTAGCTTTAAAAAGTCTAGGAGCAAGTCTTTTAACACGATTAAAATATGATTATCGAGTCTATATATTCTTAAGTTTTGATATTTGAAATAAAATGCTAGAACTTGATCTAAAATTAGATCGCAATGGTACATAAAATGAAATATTACCAAAGATGTCAAAATCATAAATATCATGTAATAATGCATTGAA
Source organism: Hofstenia miamia (assembly GCA_900660155.1). Classification (NCBI taxonomy): domain Eukaryota; kingdom Metazoa; phylum Xenacoelomorpha; order Acoela; family Hofsteniidae; genus Hofstenia; species Hofstenia miamia. The sequence continues at coordinate 1,427,036 of CABFPE010000067.1, read as the reverse complement.
CATCACCATATCTTTATATTGACGCAAAAGTGATATTAGAAGCAAATTTAGAGCAATAAGTCTATGTTTATAATTAGAAATTTTAGATATCCTTGAAAACTTTTAAGACATGAGATATCGGAAAATGATGGAAACCATAGAGGAGACGCATACATCAAGATGTATAAAATCATAGTTTTATAAAGAGTAATTTTGGTAGATGTAATAGAGTAATATTTTTATCCAAAATTTCGATACAATTTCATGTTGATCAAATCCTGTTTATTGAAGGCACTCTATCTAACAACGATTAGCGTTTGGAAAATATTTTCCAAAGTTAAATTTTGGAATTGTGAACATTAATATTTGCAACTATTATTCATTTTAGTATTTTGCTTGATTGACTCAAATTTTTTTAAATGTGAATGGAATGTGAATTAATGTTACAAATAGTATAAATATAAATCACGGAATCACAAAAAAATTTACGTGAATTGTTTACACTTCCAACATTCTACTCTTGTTTATAAGCATATCAAATTGATTTACTTAAGCAATGAACTTCTTTTTTTAACCCAATTCGTTAATTTATTCAGCAACACATGTTCTAGCACACACAATTTTCTTAATAACTTATAGAAAGCTTAGGTCAAGCTTGGGTGAATTTCTAATAATTTATACATCCTACCAAATGACATCAAAATATTGAATTGGAATAGAGATGCTATTTATGTTACGCTTATTATTAACAAAATTCATTTTTATAAAAAAGAATTCAGCATTTATTATCTTAAATTGCTGATATCCTTTGTTAATGAGTAAGGACAACAAAATTATAATTTACAAAATCTATTATTATAAAATGCATTATTAATTGGACATTATTTATTACTGATTAGTTAAGATTTTCTGTGCTATAGTGCTTAACGCGCCAATAATGGAACCCAATGCAATTATAAATTTTCCAAATAATACACTTTTATCGTTGGTTCAAAAAAAAATTTTAACACTGCACAACTTAGAGACACTTAAGACACAATTTGTGTTTGTCACAGGGAATAGCATAAAGATTCTATCACAAATGTTTGTGTCCAGCATGCGCTACATCCATATTCCATTATCATGCCATTTTACTTTCGTTCTTTTTTCATTTCTGAATGTTAAACTAATTTGTATTGTTCTATGACGTTGAGTAGACTTTTAGGTGTGCATCATTAATGATAAGTAAGGGCAATAATCCAAAGTTATTTCGTCTTTAAAATCAACATTTTCGTTATAATGTTTTATGTTTATTACTGAATATGGTTTTTGCAAAATGGTACTGATTGATTTCATAACAGGAACCAAATTTATAATATTATCGTATTACTTAAAAATATATAATTATGCCTCGTTGTAGTGCTGCTTTTATTCTTACTTAAATAATAACTAATTTAAAACTCAAATTCATGGTTAGAAAATTGCTTGAAACTCATACAAAGATTGATGTACTTAATGTTTGAAGTTAAATACTTGTTAAGAAATTAATAATTGAATCTTTAGATAAATATGGATCTAAATTCATTAATCGTTTTCTCAGCTTAAATATATTTCAAGCTTTACTATTTGCAATCTACTTAGTTACAATCTTTAGAAAGAAACCTAAAAAACGCTCTATGGCAAGTTCGAGTGTTGTTGATATTATTGGTGGCAGCCATTTATATTACTTGGAATTGGCGCCCACTGTTTTACTCCATTTACTTCATATCTGCTGCCATCATCAGTATCTACGCAAGCATCTTATGGAAGGTTACTTTACTTGCAATGCTAGAGAACATTTTTAAATTTTCTCTAAGAACTTGAATTTCATTAATAATTCGTTTTTATTCAACATTTGATTTAGAACAACTTTTAATATAAGTCACTCTTAGAAATATATATATATATATATATATATATATATACCGTTATATATATATGTATATATATATATTTATTCATGAAGCTTTTCCACATAAACAATAACTTTAAATGTGGTAAGGTTGTATCAATATTTAAACTACATATGTATATTTTAATGGAATTCAACATTCTTCAAACCCATATAATGTCATTCTGTGAGTATTCTTGAAGATGTAAATATTAATGCTAAAAGGTTGAAAGAAATTTCATCAAAGATTGTTAGGATGCATGTCGAGATATTCTAATTGAAAATTAGAAAAAACATTTATTTTATGCATAAATTGAAATAATCCATGTCAAATCAATTTTTTCTCAAAATTATTATTTTTTATTTTTTTAATATGCAAGTACAAATTGTTTTTAATGTTTCCGATCTTTTGCAAATGCAGTCCTAATGAAAAGCGTTTTTCTTCATTCTCCAAAACTTTTTTTACTTTCAATTTTCTATTAAAAATATTTATTATGCCATTGTTGCCTTTAAGAATCACTATACCAATTTTAATCACTTTGTTCTTTGGTCTTTATGAATGAAAATATTCATTTGTATTGAGATGTTGCATGACCTTGCACTATATCTGTCCAATGTAAAAATTATTGTTCATGATTCAAGTACATGTATTTCCATATAAAAACGTGTACTTTTTCAAAATTTCTTAATTAATATTTATATATCTGGTTTCTCAGATTGGCTAACTTATTTAAGTTCTTCTCTGATAAATTTCAAACTGAAATTCTTCAGCTGCAGCTAATGAAGATTTTAATACCTTGATTGTAACTTATATATGTGCTATGATTAGTTTGTGAGTGTTTGTTTATTAAATAAATGTTATTGAAATATTTACATACAATTTCTAAATGCCATTATTTTGAATACATGCATAATTTTTACAATTCAATAACAGGTTGTGAAAAACTCGTACAAAATTTTATGGAAAATATAAATTTTTTAATAAATGTAAGTCGCGAATAATTGCATTTCTTTTCATCAATATTCCAATATTTAAAAAATTTTTTACATACATTCATATTTTCATAAATTTTACTCTTAGCATTTCAGTTTTTTATCTAATGAAATATTTAAAAGTTCTTTTCATAGTTTCTAATTTATATTATTTTGCTAATATTAAAGCAAATTTTATATTACTTAAGGTAATCTTTCAATGCGTAATTGTCATTTCAATAAATTTTTACTCTATTACATTTCACCAAGTTGACATTTCATCCCTGACTCGAAAATTGTAACCACCCATACTGCTTCTTTACTGTTCAACCTTTAAGGAATCATTTTACTATATTTCACTGTCAGTAATTAATGATCAAGATTTCTATTTATTATAATTGCATTTATTAATATTATTTATTAATATTTTCAAGGGTATTTTATCCATAGGAACAGCTTTAATTATTACTTACCGAATTTTTATTTATTATGTCGTTTTAAATGAGTATTAGTTATTTTCGGAGTATTTTTTGTGTGGTCATTAGATTATTGTAAGCTAAAAATTAATAAGTTTGTAGTTTCTTCAAAAAAGCTTGACTAAAATTGTAAAGTTCAAAACCTTCAAGTAAAAATGTATTTTCAATTTTTTTTCAAAATGAGAAGCAAATAAATTTAGTGTGATTGTCTAGCTTATTCAGTTTACCCGAATTACCCGTTCAGGGTTTAACCTGCCCAGAACTAAGCTCTAGTCATTTCTTATGGCACTGGCACAGCCAGGCTTAATGTTATACATTTGAATCGCATTAATTTATTACATTGATATTTCATAATCTTTCAAAGTGAATTATAAACATTATTCTTAATATATATTTCAGCTGATACAAAAGTTTAGCTAATCTTTGCCAATGGTACATGAAGTTTATTAACTGGAAATCCTTTTATTAAGTTAAAAGGTTTGCCATTGGTTTGTACTTCCCACCACAAAACATCAAAATGGTCATTAGAAATAGTTTTCATTATAATTTTCTAAAAGTGATACAAAAAATTAATTTAATGATTGATACTTTTTACTTGATTAGTAATTGATGAATTTTTAGATATTAGGTAGAAACAAGACTACAGGTAAAGGACCATCGATTAAAGAGTTGAAAGTCACCATGAACTGTGCAGTTCTTTCAATAATGGCAGTTTTACTCTTAATTCCATGCACTCTCGGATCAGTGATGTTCTTTTTTAATTAAATTTACATACAGTAAATCTCGCATAATCTGGATAGTAGGAAACTCAATAATTTCATTCGAATAACCATACATTTGTATCATGTATTTTGAAAATGATTTTTTTCAAGAAATCAACTTGCTTCAAAAATTGAGCTTATCCCCATCCAGATACTTGGAGTTTTTCTGTATACTACTTTTTTAAGCCTCGTTTTAATTAATAAGTTTCAAAGATATGAAGCATCGAAATACAAACAATACATATATACGCATTTAGCAAGATATGTTTCAATAGGCTATAAATAGAAGTGTGCTGAAATTATATTGGTGAATTATTGCTTAGGGTGGTTTCAAGACTGCTTCAGGATAATGGGTCAAAAAATCGCAGCCAATCAAAACTTACAAATTTTCTTTCTCTTCCAAATTTTGGTATTCTGTTCTATTCCAGTTATCTCTTCAAGAAAAAAATTTTAAGAACAGTATTCGATTAACTTATTCAAATTAATCTACTGTACTTTCTTTTTAGCTAAGAACCTTTGAATCCAATTAAAATACCGTGTTATTCTATACTTTTAGAAAAAATTTTCAAAAATGACAATCGTAGTTTGATCTACAGTGCCAGCCATAAAAATATTCTAATTATATTTTATCGTAATAAACATTTGGAATTGATCAAATCATCTAATTAGTATGTTTCGATACTTTTACTTTACGTAGAAATGCTCATTTAAATATTTTATTAACAAAACTGACTATTTTTGGACAATTAATATTTATATCATAAGATCGGAATCTTTAGTGACCTGTAATGGGACAGGGCTGAGATTAAATCCATTGCGACTAGGTGGGACTAAGGAGCCTAATGACTTAAAGATTGAAAAAGAACGTTATAAAATTATAATTCCCCAGCAAGTCACATGAATGTTTCGCTGTGGAATTGCATGTTCTTGGATGCTCTACTAGTGTTAGACTAGCCCATTTTAGTAATTAGTGAAGGTTTTAAAAAATGAAAGAATTTACATGGTAATATATTATATTCTGGAATGTAGTGCTACGGGACACAGAGGGAACGTGCTATCTTGGAAATTGGGATATCTTTCCATGCATATATAAAAATAACAAGTCTATGTGGATATATTTCACAGTCTATGCCATCCTCTGTCATGCTAAAATTAACAGAAGCAATAAACAGTATATGTCCAAAGCGTATCCAATTTATTTTTGCAATGAACTGTTTTTTTATTCTATAGCTATTGAAATCCACTATATTTGTTTTTCATTTAAGCATTGTTTGTACTTAGTTAAATATTAAATATCAAATATCAATTAGAATTACATAATCTCACTAACTGTTAAGACCATAATTGTAATGTTTAACAATAAATTAGCTGAGAAGTTTGTTACACAATAATTTTTACACGATTATTTTCACACAAAGTTTTGATAACAGCTCAGAAAAGATTTTTTCTTTAGAACATAATTGAGATGTGTTGCAGGGCAGATTCTCACTTGGTAGGACTCGTAAAATCAAACTATGTTTTTTCTATTTTAAACTCCTACTGAAATAATATTCTATCTACCCTCCTATGTAGTACATTCAGGTCTTTGTTGTCTTAAGTATGTGGAAATTTGATGTTTTTCCAGATTTCTTGATAGATCACGACTTTCTATGTTTTTTTCTGGTTCAAATGTGGAATATGGAAGTAATTATATACTTTTTCCAAGATGGAATCACTGACAGAGTTGGGCATTTTTTTTTCTTAGAAAAAAACGCTTAGCACGTCTTAAGCGTTTGAAACAATTAAAACATGTCTTTTTTCAATAAATATATTGAACTAAAGCAAAAGGAAATTAACAAAATATTAAACAAAAAAAAATATTAAGGGAATATGATTTAAATTCTTTAGGAATAAAATTATCTCTCTACTCAATTTTCAAGCATCATTTGGCATCTTAGAGAAAACATGTTTTTAGACCTTTCAAACCCAAGCCTATTTCGAACTTCCCAGAAAAAATACATCTTAAAGCCACTGAAAATAGCATGCGTTTTAACCAGTTTGAAACATGTTTTAGATACCCCGTGTTCTTTATCAATCAACACTGTCACTGTGAACTCAATAAAATTGCATTATTATTATTACTAGTAGTAGTGGTTGTAGTATTAGTATTAGTTGTAATAGTAGTAGTAATAATAGTAGTGATATTACTAGTAGAAATAATAGTAGTTGCAGTAGTAAAATAAAGTAAAGTATAATTAACTCATCGCTAATTACAAGCAAGGCAAATAATAATAGTAGTAGTAGTATTAGCATAGTAACTTGGTTTTTGAAGATTTTCATTTGAACATAATAATATTTTGTTTATAAAGGGACAACCTTGTCTGGGATTCTCCTTGGAACTGAAATGGTTAAAGGCATATTTTATTGAAACATTTGGTGATTGTTCACTCTTTATGTTTGCGGCATTCATTCATCATCCTCTTCTTGGGTTAAACTTTACAATTCATCCCTATCTACTATTCTTGACATCATCAAGGTAAGATATTTTCATATTTATAACGAATGGTCAGATAAATTTGGACAGCCTGGAGTTTCAGTGAAATGCTAAATACACATTCCTATATAAATTCCAAAAATTACTGATCTATTTATATTACATCTATGGCTTTATATATATATATATATAAAACTGAAAGATGCTGCAATGACCCAATTCCTGCCTTAAGTTATCATCCATCAAGACAATGTGTTTCAAAATTTCTGATATGTTAGTTTCAGCAAAATATTCGTTGCCTGTATCATTCATGTCTGAATTACGATTAAATAAGATGCCTTACAGAAAATTGTGTCCAAGTATACGTAAAAAGATGCTTTATGCCATAGCCATATAAATCCAGAGCCCTAATAATTTTGAAAAATAAATTTCGCACTTAAGCCAGCATGCGACGCTTATAGAGAATATGTTGAAATTTTTTGAAATACCTGAATGTCTTGGGATCCCTGAATTTAAAACTTCCAGGATTACAATCCCATAATGAAGTAATTGAAGAAATTTCTTTAACTAGCTAAGGAGAGTAACAAATTCTGAAAGGTAGTATATATATTTTGAAAAAAACAATGTTCCAAACACTCTTTTGAGGAGTTCAATGAGTATTGGTTGCCAAGAGATTGTTTGCAAAAAAATTGCATTGTGATATTACCTATTTGACTGAAAAAATTTTAGCAAATATTTATAAAACGCTTTAATGAAATCAAACTAAATTCAACAACTATTTAACAATTTGTAAAGCTGTAAATTGGAAAATATTTCTTCAAAAAAAAATTGTTTAAGAATTCTATATTCAGACCTATTCTTTATTACTACTCATTATTTTTGCTCAATTCTATATTGTCAATTGCATTTAGATATCAAAAAAGTGGTTCAAAGAGCAATTCACAATCTACAACTATATCGTCATAAGTATTCAATCACTCCAAAGACTTTCGCATGAGATAATGAAAAAATTTATATTTTATTAAAACTAATTTTTAAAAGTAAAATGAATAATGTAGAGGAATGAAATGATACCACTTTGTTAGTGAGTAGTCTTGTTGTATTTGAAATGTTGATTTACATCAATTGCTGATTTGGTTTTTGTAGCTTAATCAATCGACTGAAGAACAATGTAATTGCATTAAATCTTTTGATTATCAGATTTCGATTAATGCCTCCAGAAATCTTTAAATACATTTAGGAGTTTTAAGGAGGTTAGCATTTGCTAGTTATTGGTTTTGGTTTTGATGAAGTATTTGTAAGAGAATTTTTTGCTTCTTTAAATATTAGGCAAAGCAACTCAAGTATAGTAGCGTATCTCAGTGTTTATAACATGCTTGAAATTATAAAAAATAATAAAATGTTGAGGAAACTGACACTAATAGTGCAGCTACAAGAATAGATGGTACCACACTCCAGAATGAATAGTAAGTTTATCTATTATTATGGTGATTCCTACCAGTCCTTAAAATTTATTGTAACATTACAAAAACTATTGTTATTAATTGTAACATGTAATTGTAATGATAACATGCCAAAAAAATTTTATACACTGATAAATTGGGAGCTAAGCTACTGGAGTTAATGGCGACGATTTTTTTTGTGTTCACTTGAAAAGAAGTTTTTCTGGATCATCCACTACCTTTCTCAAAACATTATTGCCAGTAGATGATTGTCTGGTAATTGCATTTTGTGCACCTCCATGGCTCACATCAATATTTTTTTTATATGTGGAACTGTGATCCCTTAGCACCACTATATTAGCACAAATACTAAGTGAGAGCTCTATATTAAGAACATAATGCAAATTGCTCCCAAATGCCAAAGATTTCACTACACATGCAAACCAATCAAAACATTTAATATATGAACCAATTTAGACATGTAGTACTTTTTCACCATGCATATTTGTCACAGATGAGGCAAAGAACTAATTATGTACAATTATATAGGTGTATTCAGACTCTTTTGCACACAAATATATATATAGAATTTTAGATTTTTAGCTATAGAAGTAAAATACAAAACTATTAACTATTTGCATTTTTACAGCACTAAGCATCGTTGGCCACCAGCATATTGAAGCAAAGTAACGAATAAATTTGTCCGAATTAACAAAACAAAAAGTACACGCATATCTACATGTAAAATTTTATCATATATTTGTATTTATTTTTTAAGAATTATGTCTAATTAAAGTCAATTTGAATAATTAAAGTATGGAATCTTTAGAAATAATTTTTCGAGGATGACGAATTAATCTGCCCGACACTATATATATATATATTGCTAAGTTGTATGATTTTAATCACGTACTAATGGGTGTCACACTCAATTTCAAAAGTATTACACTAAGTTCTTCGATGTAAGTACGACAATATTTTTGAAATATATTTCAAAAATGATGTCTGAATCTGCGATATCATCGAATGAAAAGCAATTATTTTTGACGTAGACATAATGAATTATATCCATTTTAATTTAAAATAAAGTGTCTGACAATAACGCTAAGTAGTGAAAATTTTAGCCTTAATTATACATTCAGTCATAAATTAGATACTAGTGAATTATTTTTGTTTAAGCTATATTGTTTTCAAATTTAAATGCTTTTATGTTCACTGTCTTTACGTTAGAGCTCGTGAAATATGGGACATCACATAAATACATTAGTAAATAAATAAGAAATGCAAAAAATAGGTAAATAGATTTTAGGAGTAAAATACAAATAGTTTGCAAATCATTTTTTCCACTCACTGAACCTTATATTTGCTAAATTTTGGCACACGCTGATTTGTAGAACCACTAGAGTTATGGTTAGGGAAGTCAAAATTGAACCCCAAAATTTGATTTTGGATTAATAGTTCTACAATGCAGCAATTGACATAAAAATTATTAAGAAAATTCATAGTGTTTACTTACGGTACCAGTACTAGTGTTGGCAAATGGCAACAATTAGAAAATAGGCAAGATGCGTTTTATATTTATAAAGTCAATCTTGGTAAAAAATGTTGTAAGTTTTTACGCAGTCACTAAATAGTAAAAAATATGCTAATAGAAATCTAACTTCAAAATGAACTTTGTTTTATATGCACTGTTTCTTGAATTACCTGAAACAGTAATATATCTGGACTAGCTTTGATTTTTTCCGACTTTGCTAAAACACATTTAGCTAAATTCTGAAATATAATATTAAGTATTGCAAATAAGGGGCGCACGCAACTGCAAATTTAATTGCTAAGCCTTTGGCAACAATATGCAAAACAAAAACAGAAATAGTAAATTATTGAAGTCATTCATCCAAAGAGTTTCTTGACCTAAATGAACCAGTTGTTGCCAATTTATCTAATTAGGGTTACCATGAAGAACATAACTGGTATTTGAGGTTGGAGAATGATAATTAGCAAATACAAGGTTCCAGCAATTATACGAGCATATTATGAAATTAACGAATGCAACAAGATCACAGAATCAATTTTTAGGTATAAAGGATTAATTAAGCAACTCAAAGGTTTGCATACGCTTAATAAATATATTTGAAGAAATGTGTAGAACAAAATGCTTCAAAGTCAAAGGTTCCAGCAATTATACGAACATCTAATAAAACGTCATTTCACAATGCAAATACATTGATTAATTAAACTCATATTCAAAATATGATACTTTGAGTTGGAGACAGTTGGTTTGTTTATTAGATGAACTTTGTTTGCCTGCTACAGTATTAAAAGTCAATGAAATATCATATCAAATTCACTTTGATAGATTTAGTGGCTTCTGAATGTCGAAATATAATTTGAAGTAAATTGATCTATTACAGAAACCTCAATTGCTGGGTATGTAGCTGCACCTTATCATATTTCATACATAGTAGAGAAAGTTCTCATCTAGCACATACCAGGCCCAATTAAATCTTTTGGAATTGGCTATTTGTCAGATATAGTACTTCTAGAAAGTATACTAAAACAATTTTATCTTATGATATTTTGCATGGCGACCATTTGAGGACCTTGGTGTGAACTCTTAACAAAATGTCAAAAACTTGAAATTAATAATCACACAGTGACTGTACTATGTAGAGTTCAAATTTATGTTGAAGTCAGTGATGCATAAACAAAATATAAATTAAGAGACGCGCCTTAGGAAATATCGAAAAATATGAAACAACAGCAAGACAAATCCTGAAACCACAAGGAATTAAAAATACCATAGATTTAAACAGTCAATAAAAGAAATTAGGATGAAATTAAAAACATGAATCAGACATACATTTAAAGACATGGTCCTAATTTGAGGACCTTGGTATGAAATAGATTAAGCAAACCTTAAAAGTGTAACGAAATTTGTTTATATATCAAAGGAATTCATTAGTGTTTTTTGAAATATATTTCACAATAATTTACACAACCATAGAAAATGCCATTATTTCTTTGTGTTCCAAGTCCTAATTCACATATCTAAACATCGCATTATCTTGAAGGGCAGTTAAAATATTTTGGCCAACCAAAAGCTAAAGTTTCTATCAGGCCTAAATGGGATTCATACTAATATTTTTTATAATGCATATACTAAATCTCGATTAAGCATATAATAAAAAATGTAAATTTATAATAAGGGACCATTGTCATTGNCTGTATATATATATATATATATATATATATATATTTATATATATATACAGGGTGTTCATTAAGTTACCGGACAATTTCAAAAACGTCTTACTCATTGTAATTTTTATATAAAACGTGCAAATATATTTTTACATATGCTTCATAATCAGCGATTTAGTTTTTAATTGCAAAGTAGGATTTTCCGTGCAGTGTGCATTTTCACTTCTAACGACATTCAATTATGAGCAGGTTAAGCCTCTTGGAGAGAGTAGAAACTGTGGGACTCTATTTTGAATACGAACGAACTTCAACTGAGGTGCAAAGAAAGTGGTCAACAAAGTACGGTCACCATAGCCAGATACCAATAAAATAGGCAGTCCCAATGCCCCATCACGATCTGGGAGGCCGACAAATGACAAGGGCTTGGAAACAGTTGGAGAAATTATCCAAAAAATCCGTCATTGTCTCCGAGTCAAATCTCGAAGCAAGTTGGTCACTCAACATCTTTTGTGCACGTCTGTCGCCGAATGCTGAAATTGTATACCTACTGCGTTCAACTTCATCATCAGCCCAATGACCACATTCAACGAATCTCATTCTGCGAGAAAGCATCAGATAATGAAAACTTTCTTTCAAAATTTTTCTTTAGTGACGAAGCACATTTTTGGTTGAATGGCTGTCAATAGCCAAAACTATCGCATTTGGGGCACTGGAAATACTCATGAGTCGATGCCCAAATCCTTACATTCAGAGCAACTGACAATTCAGATGCCTGTTTCAGAAAGACAAATCATTGGGTCATTCTACCGGACACAAAACATTGATCAAGTCGTCTATCACAGCATTATCCACGATGAATTTCTTCCAGCTTTGCAAGAAGGCAATGTAGACTTATCATCGGCCTGGTTTCAACATGACAACGCGACTCCGCCCACAGCAAATGCTACCATGGAACTTGTCCATCTTCCTATCATGAGTAATCAGCAAAGATCCACAATGGTCGCCAAGATCACAAGATTTTGCCCCCAACGATTTTCAGTTGTTTGGCTATCTCAAGAATGTGGTCTATCGCAACAGAATGCCCGCTTCATTGAATGAACAATTGAGGTCGCGATCAACAGCATAACTCCTAATATCTTGGAAAGAGTGATCGTAAGTTTCGATGAATGTGTGGACACTTGCTTAGCAATGAATGGTGCACACTTTTTCCATGTTCTCAGAAAGTAGTGTTTGCATCATCTCTTTTTGTGGAGCTCAAATTGGATTTTCTTATTGAAAATTTCGGGACTAACGTTTTCGCATTAAAATACTTATGTCTTCAACAAATAATGTTTACACAATAAACAACCATTTTAATTGGATTTTAATTGCATAAATATAAAATCGCATATTCTAAAGTATCTAAAAAGTTATGTATGCTTGACGTTATGTTCAAACTTTTAAGAATTAGATTCGTATAAAATCGTCCGGTTACTTAATGAACACCCTGTATATATATATATATATATATATATTTAGGATTCTGAAGAAAAATTAAGGCCTTAGTGAGTGTACACTCTTATTAAAACGCTTTTGAACTCTTGAAAAATGTATGAAAATCTAAACCTTCTAATTCCAAAGGATGCGGAACACAAGTAAGAAACTTGAAGAACATAGCACAGCAGCGTAGAAAAGGCATCAAGGCCACTTCCAAATGCGTCACTAATTCCGAAATGCTGGGCAATGTGGAACAATGAATTCTAAAAAAAGTTAATTGTAAAAGGCACAAGGATAATGGAATTTAGATACTAGCACAAGAGAAAATTTTCCATCATCAATATTAATCTGNTATATATATATATATATATATATATATATATGCAGGATGCTTATTAAGTAACTTTTTGATTTCTCTCATTAATTTCAGCATCTTAGCATAAGACTAAAGTAAATTTGAATGTTGGATTATTTAACAGAAACATAAAAATTTTAATAATTCAAAGTCAGGTTGAAAATGGCAGCCTTCCATAGCAATGCAAAGTTCCATTTTTGTTTTGCATTTTCAATGGTTTCTGACAAGACATCTTCATGTATCTGGTTGCATTTTTCAGTAATGATATGTTTTACTTTTTCAATAAATTTCATTTTTAGATATCTCTAAAAAAATCTAAGGACTCAATATCAAGATTCCTTGATTCCCAAGGTATCCACTTCTGTAGAAAAGTTTCATTAAGATAAGCATTCAGCTTTCAGTCTCAATGCGGGGAATTTTCATCCTGTTGAAAACAAGAATTTCGGAAACAGCACTTCGTTTGAGTTCGGGAAAAATATAAAGATCTTTCAAGTTTAAACAAAAACATTAAAATATATTTCGACTTACAAATAATTCCCTCTAAATTTACTTGATTTTATAGCAATATTTTATTTCACCAAATCTTAAATATTGGTAACAATAGTTTATGTATATAACCTTCTTTCGTATTTAGACTTGGTTGAAATGATCTTATTAGAATCTAATACTTCAAATGAGACAGATCGAATTAATTAAAGAAAAATTAATATTTGTTTACAAGATCCACAAACTTAATGCAAAGCTTGGTCTTAAATCAACAACTAGCATGTCCGATAAATCAAATTTAACTTATAAGATTCAATGCACCTGTGGTGAGGATTATATCGGATATTGTGGTCGGCAACTAAGCAGAAGAACAAAAGAACATGAAACTAATTCAACCATTTCAAAACAACTAAAAAATTGTGGACTAAGTTATGATGTAAAAATTTTAAAGAATACCGATGCAAAATATCTTAAAATCACTGAAAGCATTTAATTCAAGTTATTATAACTACATTTAGAAAAAATGATTTTGGTTCGTTAATGAGTTGCATTAGGTACCGGTTTTAAGGAGAGGCCGAGGGGGCGAATTGCATACTGAAAAATTATTTTTAAATTAAAATTAAAATTTTGTTTTTCACAATAGGGATTCAACAATTATATTGCTAGTTGCATTTGAACATTTGGGTATATACCTTAATATATACACAAATTTACAATAAATAAGGTTTTTTCGTGTTTAGCGTTACAATTATAAAATATTTATGATTTACAATTTATAAGAATGATTAAGAGGTTGGTAACTGCTATCAATTGAGATTGACGTGAGAATTTAATAGATGACTTTAGAAAAAAGCAAGAAAAATATCTTTATAAATTCGTGGTAAATAAAAAATATATTTTAGTTCAATTAGTTTCCAAAAAACAATGACAATTTTTTGATAAATATAACATTCGAGAAATATAATATATTTATTTGTTCTACCCTACTACAGTATCTTTTCTTTCTATGTATAGGACATTTTTGCAGATCCTTCAATTTTTCTAGAAATCTAAGATTTGATTTGGTGACAAAATATGTAGAACTGTATTAAGCATTAGGTATTGAGGTACTAGATGTATTTTTAAAACACTGACTTTTTATAGTGTGACTGAAAGATACTTCAAAGTTTAATATTCTTCCGAAACTTTTAATTCCTTTAAAGTGACCTAAAGGTACTTTAAAATACTAAATGAATTCTAAGAATCTATAATTATCTTTAAAATGCTTAATGTGTTTGTAATATCTTCAAATTGCAATGCATACACTTACTGACATTGCTGTTTTGATTTGGATCTGATATCTTAAACTGTTAGGGTCTAATTATATACAATGATATATAATAATATTATCAAACAAAAATTTTATAATTATATACATTTTGCAAGCAATATATTTTCCCTACAAAGAGCATATGCAAGGATAGATCTATGCAGTTTTAAGACAACTAAACAGTGTCGCGAAACCCATACTATTATAAAAGGGACGTTGTTATCATTACTTATAAATCATATTTTGCCCCGGGCCCCGCACAGGCTAAGCCCGGCCCTGGTTGCATTGGAGTATATGATTTGGTAACTGTTTTCAAACATCAAAATCAATTATGTATTCCATTAATGCATTACATTGCATTACGGGTAATAAAGTATTTCTCGTCGGGCGTGTGTGACATTAAAAAAGCCCTGCCTTTAGATGACTGATATGTAACCCATGTGACATTTTAGGTAACAGTAATACCGCATCTGATTTACTGTTACAATAACTGATTCATCGGGTTTAACCATTCGGAGATGTTCGAAAATCATTTGGGATTCAATTCTTTTCACAAAATATTGCGTTTAAAGTCATAAAAATTAAACGAGGTAGAACGCCATCTTCTGGAAAAATTGTGTACATAGAAATAGACAATGAATTTTGAATTTGTGTGGCACATATTTTTCTTAATTGCAAGTCTTTGCGAATTTATCAAATAAATATCTGAAATGCAACATGTATCTCTAAAAAACCCTCTTTAAAAAAATATTATTTGGAATTTGTTTGTGCTGAATATCACAGACAGGGAAATTTTAGCTTTTTTATAAACTATTTTAAATAGTTATTAAATATATTAATGTCAGCATAAATATTTCAATTGTAAATTTTAAAGAACCCCGCCCCAAAAATTGATTTGAAGTTGTTTCTATGTTTTTCCCATTATCATTCACCATTAAAGAAACAGCCTGACTATTGCTTGAAAATTTCTTAAACCAATAAAAGTGAGAATAGTTAATGTTGTTTATGTAAAATTACTGGAAATTTCTTGTATTGCTCAATATTACCACAATTTTGCAATTTACCTCTACACGTTGAATGAATTTTTTAATTCAGCGATGTTTTCTTCAAAAAATCAAATACCAACTCTAGTGTAGAATCATGCCAATCCACTGTGATTGTATTACTTAGAGAAAACTATTACTTTTCTTAGATTAACCGTCAAGCGGATTTGACACTTTTCCGATTTCTCTCCTTTATAATAAGTGTGCGGTTTACTAAACTGATTTAATATGCAAGAGCCCTTTTAGATACTTAATTCACTCCAACTTATTTAGACAAAGCAGAGATACTGGAAGACAGGATCGAAACTCAAAAGGAGACGTGCATATCCAGAAACACATCCGCCAGCCGCATCTTACCAATGGAACTGCCGCTGTGAGATAGAGAACAACGGAGGAATGGTTATGNATAGTTGATAATTATCACTCAGTAAATTGCGGGTGAGGAGTTACTAAGTTATTGAATCGCCAAACTTTTCCTTTTTAGTTAACTAGTTAAGTTAACTGAATATTGATCATCACTATTTAGGTGACAGAGCCGTGTGACGTTTCCTCTTCAGTTCTTCTGTGGGCTACTGCCTGAAGCCAATCTCCACAACACAGTTCCCCTCCTTCGTGAACAATGACTGAATCCACTGCACCATCTCAGCTCAACTGGAACTAATTATGTGTACCTTACTTTAGCTCAGTGCGTGCACTCAAGTCAAGTTGTAACTGACTTAAACTCAATTTTGTAAAATGTTTGTTGATTTGATTAAGTAAAGCAACCGGGCATTGACACTAACTGCATTGAAACAATATTAAGATAGCAATTACCGTAAAATTATTGGCTTTGTAATTTAATTAATAAGACTGCAGTTTCCTATACTTACATTTAATAGCGATACATGTAAGGTCATTTATTCGGTCGATTATTGTAAGGTCATTTATTCGGTCGATTATAGTCAAGACTCCTACTATTAAGAATATTGTAGAATCATGCCAATCCACTGTGATTGTATTACTTAGAGAAAACTATTACTTTTCTTAGATTAAGCGTCAAGCGGATTTGACACTTTTCCGATTTCTCTCCTTTATAATAAGTGTGCGGTTTATTAAACTGATTTAATATGCAAGAGCCCTTTTAGCTACTTAATTCACTCCAACTTATTTAGATAAAGCAGAGATACTGGAAGACAGGATCGAAACTCAAAAGGAGACGTGCATATCCAGAAACACATCCGCCAGCCACATCTTACCAATGGAACTGC
>CABFPE010000067.1:1395530-1409679 GCA_900660155.1 Hofstenia miamia | reverse complement strand
GGATTTGCAACTACTTAAGAATTTAGTGCATTGATTGTTTTTGTTATTACGAACTGATGCCATAAACGAAGTGGTGCAACCTTGCTGCTGGAATAGCTTATTATGAGGCCTTACATGTAATAACCCTACATATATAGAAATATATAATAGCCCTTGATACATGTAAACAATCAATGCCGCCAGCGGAAAATGGGAACTAGAAGTCGGCCATAGGTCTACTGTACAAAGCAATGAGCAACATGTAATGACTATTAAATAAACTATGTGTAATAGAATACAAAAATACAATCGTAATAACCGTCTAAGTGTAAACACTATTAAATCATCAATCGTCATGTAGCATAATGAATGTAATAAATAACTTGAGTTCATCGATAAAATAATTGACATGTAAAACCTACAGGCTGCAATAACAATATCAGACAAGCAATGACAATTAGGAAAGCTATAACGGTAAAAACTCCTATACCTATCCTTATCAAGGTTGCTTTTACGAAGATCAAATACCATTGTGCACACGGTTGGAAACGGGCGTAATTAAACAAACCCTGTGTTTCGATTTTCCTAAGGGTGGTAGGAGTTTAGCTTTATAGCAATCAAAATTCGTATAAGATATACGAATGTGATCCAATCGCGCTTTTTGTGAGTTGGTTTATCGATTATATCACGCAAGACTAGAGAATCAGACACATCGGACAGACATTTTGGGCATGACACTATTAACTAAGGCTAAATTTTAAGCACCGCATGGTTGTAGCTCTGATCTAGATAATCCGAGAGTTGCGATGTAAACCAATGTCGGATATTTTTTAATGAAAATATCAATTTCATGTATAAATCTAAGTGGTATATAACATTCATCACTTAAGAATATAGTAAGTAAAGAAATATATTGAAATATGTATGCATTATAATAGCAAAAGATATTTCAGGCGCAGACATAAATTTAAAACTTTGACAAGTGAAATAGCGCGATTTAAACAAGAAGGCTTAGTCAGCAATAAATCTTCATAGATGGTTTTATAGATTAATAGGTTTTGGTGTAAAACTTGTTTGAAATAGACACTGTCAATTTTTCTATTGAAAAATTGACGTCGGCAACAAAATTTTTAAAAATCCTTGCAAGTTATTTAAGAGATCAACAACATAATATGCAATAGTGAAATAAATGTCAGACAAAATCTTCCTGACAGGGATTGATCATAGATGCTTTTCTAGATGAAAACAAACGTCAGAATTTATTATTTCTTTTTCTCACTAATGTATTAACATAGCAAATTTCATACGCGAGAAATTGAAGATAATATTTCTGAGACTATTAAATGAACCTAATTTCTTCCTATGATTACGTGCCGGTAATTACACATGTATACAACACTGTTTCAATTTTTGGCTGCCATTAACCAATGAGAATCAGTGTTAACGTTTTAGTGGTAATTTCATGTGATTGTTATCCAATCGTACTGGCAGTTTATGCGTGCATGAGGGCCTAAACTTGCAATCAGTGTCGCATCAAGGAATTATGCGAGTAGTTCAGGACTCTGTTGTGAATTTCTTGCCACAAATTCTCTCTTGGACCAAGCACAAGGAGATTGATATTATGCTGCGAAGGACTCATTTCGTCTAAGCACACCTTATTTCCACCGTGACTCTATTGTACAGTGATTTTCTTATGTTTAGAGTAATACACGGCTTTTTGTGATTTTATGGAGGAGTTGCTGATAATTGAAGAAATTTTTTGTTTAAATTTGGAGGTGAAGTAAATAATATATTAATAATAATATAAAATTAATAGTAATAATAATAACAATAGGACGGGCATAGATTGAGGTTTAGGCGGGCATATTCCAAGGAGACAGCTTATCACCACTCCTTTTTGTAGTTAGCTTAATCCCTATCACAGAAAAGTTAAAGGAGACAGGCATAGGGTATAAGTTGGAGAAGAATGGTAGAGCAGTGTGTCACCTATAGTACATGGACGACCTGAAGGTGTATGTTAGTTCAAGGAAGATGTTGCAGAAGCAAGTGGAGACATTGGAGAAGGCAAGCAGAGATTCTGGGTTCGAATTTGGATTACGGAAATCTGCGACAGTGACAATAACATCAACTTTGCTCGAAGCAGGAGGATTATGAAGACAAATGACAAACCAAATTTGAAAAGAGCTCCACGCACAAAAATTTATATCTTCTTTGAAAGGAATTTCTATTGAAAAGTAGGATTTTTTACACAAAATTTAGCAACCATCATGATTAATAGAATTTAACCTATCTTGACTAGCTTCAATTCTATATTGACTATTGGGAACATTTCCATATAACGGGTGTTGTAGCAAAATTTGCACAAGTTTGTACAGTCACACGCTCGTACATAATTAATTAACTTTGCAAGTTGATGAATTGTTGAATGAGCCAATCATATTAATTTAAATAATTTAGGAGTATTTAGGTCATTGCAGTTCATTTGTTATATATTTTTATCGTCAACTGCAATGAATCAATTATCTGAAATGCAATGCCGCGAGCTCATTATTGCATTCTACAAGCGGCATGAACATCTGAAGAAACACAGTAAAACATTATTTGACTGAGGGTATCCCGAAGCGATCTATTTACCACACCAGTCAACATAAAAAACGTNCATATTCCAAGGAGACAGCTTATCACCACTCCTTTTTGTAGTTAGCTTAATCCCTATCACAGAAAAGTTAAAGGAGACAGGCATAGGGTATAAGTTGGAGAAGAATGGTAGAGCAGTGTGTCACCTATAGTACATGGACGACCTGAAGGTGTATGTTAGTTCAAGGAAGATGTTGCAGAAGCAAGTGGAGACATTGGAGAAGGCAAGCAGAGATTCTGGGTTCGAATTTGGATTACGGAAATCTGCGACAGTGACAATAACATCAACTTTGCTCGAAGCAGGAGGATTATGAAGACAAATGACAAACCAAATTTGAAAAGAGCTCCACGCACAAAAATTTATATCTTCTTTGAAAGGAATTTCTATTGAAAAGTAGGATTTTTTACACAAAATTTAGCAACCATCATGATTAATAGAATTTAACCTATCTTGACTAGCTTCAATTCTATATTGACTATTGGGAACATTTCCATATAACGGGTGTTGTAGCAAAATTTGCACAAGTTTGTACAGTCACACGCTCGTACATAATTAATAAACTTTGCAAGTTGATGAATTGTTGAATGAGCCAATCATATTAATTTAAATAATTTAGGAGTATTTAGGTCATTGCAGTTCATTTGTTATATATTTTTATCGTCAACTGCAATGAATCAATTATCTGAAATGCAATGCCGCGAGCTCATTATTGCATTCTACAAGCGGCATGAACATCTGAAGAAACACAGTAAAACATTATTTGACTGAGGGTATCCCGAAGCGATCTATTTACCACACCAGTCAACATAAAAAACGTAATACTGCAGCTCGGAAAGATGGTAGTGGTGGATTAAATAAGAAATTGTCTACAGCAACCCGTGCTGCAATCGTCCGGCAGAATACTGACAAAGTGGGTGTGTCTCTGCGACAAGCTGATGAAGTTTATCGACACCTACTACCGTAACGACAGTTCTATACTATTCTGGCCCGACCTAAGCTAAGGCAACAACTGACCTGCTGGCAAATCTCAATGTTCAATTTGTGTTCAAAGCAGACAACCCGCCAAACTTGCCTCCGTGTAGACCTATAGAAAATTTCTGGTCTAATTTGAAGTATACAGGGATGGTTGGCAAGCCAAATCTATACGCCAACTAAAGCAGAGAATCAAATCGAAGCTGTGATCTGTAGACATGCAACATGTACAAAATGACTTCGCGTCAGTCCCTGACAAAATCAAACGTGTGGGTCGACTGGGACCATTCTCTGTCATATAATTATGCTTAAATAAACTATTTCCATTCTACATGATTATAAATATAATAGTGTACTTCTAGTGAACTACTTTGTCTTATATGATTAAGTCAGGTTAGTGCAAATTTCACTGCAACACCTATTATATTGCAAACTATCTATGTTTTAGCGAAACAAACAATATCACACTATTATATAGTAGAATGTAACCTAAAAGTTTAAGTTTTCTTTTCAAGGAAATAAAACTTTGACAATTTATTTTAAGAAGAATTAGTAATAGTAAAGCTTGTATTAATGCTACAGGTTTTCCATCAAGATAAAGTACCAATTTCGTATCACAAATCTATCTCTACTTATCCCAGAACTAATTAATTCAAGCCTTTTTTTAAATTGTACGTTCTTTTACTTTATTTTCAGCTGAGAGCTCAGATCGAATCAAAATTAAATTCATAGAGATATTAGTCCTTAGTTTGTAGGCATTTGCAGGTATGCAACGTTTAGCCCTTTCTGAGTTTGGTTCAACTTTCCAAGCCTTTGACAATAGCGTTTGTGTCTTAAGCAATAAAAGATACAATATTTTTTACAGAACTAAGATCATAATCAAGTAATTCAGCATAATTATGCGGTTACTTGGTTATGCTGATTCGAGCTTCAAAAAATTAAAACTCAATGAAATGTGCTGATTTATATTTTCTAGTAAGCTTAGGTTTTACGTATCATGTGTATTTTGCATTTAAATTCTAACGGACTTGGGCTTAGTAGGCCTCATTTTGTCCATCATTGGGCTGAGCCTGCTTACATCTCGGAGTCTTAGAAAATTCATTACTAGAACTATGCGCAGTGTTATTATTACTTTTTTAATTGTAATAGAAAAAAATCGCTTTGGGTTAATGAGGAGGCACTAGCTGACATGGTCATATGCTGCGTTGAGCAAGGCTTGGGTCAAGATATTGCAAAAACGAATTTGCTACTACTCAATAGTGCCCGCAAAGCGACCCAAATGCAGTGAATGCCATAGAATTATAAAAAGTGTGCTGCAAAAATATAAATTTTTTTTTCAGTTTTGAAATTTTTTAAATTAGGTTTTTATTTTCTTCTAAGGTTTCATGTAGCTTTTTCAATTTCAGTTTGAATGGTTTTTATTTTAAGATGTTTACATAGCTACACTGATCAAACCGAAAAATTTAAGAACGTTTTAGCATAGGTCACATAAATGAACCTAAAATGAGCTGAGTCGGAGTCGGAATCTTATATATTATAGAAAATCTTAACAGCATTGATGTTTACGTTATGCTCATATAAAAGTTTAATATTATGTTAAGATAAAAAGATTACCCATATAATAATTGTAGTATAATTTATTTCTTTTTGTGTTGTGTTAACTATGCTATGTGATAAAACAGCCATTTGCTGTTTTGTTGTATTGATTTTAGTCTAAAATTGAATTTATTTATCTACATTGCCAAAACAGCTAATAGTGCTGTAAAAAACATTAATATTAACAACAATGTTATGATGTGGTTGTAAAACATATTCAGAAGGAAAAAAGAATTTTCAATCTGAACGCAAAACATACTGCCATTACTTTCTAATATTGGAATTAGTCAACACAAAACAAATGAATAAATAGTTATACAGAAACTTGAGCAACAATATTGATTTCCAATAAAATTGTTTTGCACACCCGCAATCTTTAAATGCCTGCAGAAGAGACAATAGGTTCATGCTGCTCTTAATCCTTAATTGTTATGTGAGTCGCAACTAATAATTCAACACCATGTCATGCTGAAGATCGAGCAAAATATTACTATACAGGCAAATCCCATTCAAACTGAGTTATATTAATGAAGAAGTGCTTTTTTAACTTGCAGAGCCTAATCGTTTTCACTAGATTTACAATGTAGAGTGTACATGTTAATTGTATCAGCAAAGATTAATTTTATTTATCTTTACTCCCAAATATATTAATAAATTATCAAATTGAATTTATAATAGACATTTTTGATATTACAAAAGCTTAGCTCAACCTTTCCAGTGATGCTTAAAATTAAATAAAGTTTTTTGATTATTTTGAAGGCTTGCTTTTGGTTGGTAGCTTGGGCTTCCCAATGTTGATTAAATCTACAAAACATTATCAGTTGTTTCCATTATAATTTTCCAGGAGTAATCCAAAGAAAAAATTGATTTAATGATTGATATAAATACTTTTTACTTGATTAGTAATTGATGAGTTTTTAGATATTTGGTAGAAACAAAACCACAGGTAAAGGACCATCGATTAAAGAGTTGAAAGTCACCATGAACTGTGCAGTTCTTTCAATAATGGCAGTTTTACTCTTAATTCCATGCACCCTCGGAATAGTGATGTTCTTTTTTAGTTATGCTTACAGTAAACCTCGCATAATACGGATCACATGGAACTCAATAATTTAATCAAAATTAGTAAAAAAACTCGAATTATATATTTGGAATGTTTTTAAAGAAACTAGCATCATCTTCATTTGCAAAATTGAGATCTCTTGATCCAGATACTGAGAGTTTTACTGCATAGTAATTTTATTTAGTAAAATTTTAATCAGTGAGTTATAATAATATAAAGCAAAGAAATAAAAACAACAGGAAGTATGACATAATTTAGCGAAATAGATTTTAAGCTATAATTGAACGTCTATTAATATTGTATTTGTGAATTAGCTATTATGTACAGAATTATTGTTTAGTAAGATTTAGAGATTGCCTTAGTGTTATGGTTAAGGTAACCCCAGTTAGTATTTTCACCAACTCACGAACACCAGCAAAACCTCGATTTTTCTGAATTCATCAATATCAAAATTACAAAATTAGCTGTTTTCAATTCAACATAGACTTTATTAAGGATCTGCATACCAAAATCAATTTTGATAAATTACTGTAAAGCCAATGTATACGGTATTATCACGCACTGAAATTGAAGAAAATTGTTACAATTTCAAACTGGATTATAGGTAAACGTTTTCACATGTAAGCCACTTTTATGAGCAATTTCAAATTCTTAGGCCTACTAAATATATATTGTACTTAACAAATTTTTAATTTGACTGCATCTGATAAAGTTTTGCCATTTCAAATGGAGCCAAATTAGACAAAATTAAAAACATATATGCACCTAACTCTTTTCTTGCAAACATCAAACATATATAATTGCTTACCATATGAATTTAGAGAAAATACAATGTCTAAAAAAGACATTTCAATACTACTTTTGTTAATTACGTGACATTGGGAAAAAATATTGGCAAGATTCTCATGTTCTAATGCAAATTTATATCGTTTCGTTTGTAATCACCAAATCTAGTTTATAGAATTACATTAAATATAGTATTTGTAATTTAATGGTGGCATGATGAAAAAATTCAACTACTAACATCTTTCAACTCCACTATCAACATCATTGTAATAAAAAAATTGATCTCAAAATATTTCCTCATCAATTATGTCCATTCTCAAAATTTATGGAGTAGTCAATTATGGTTCGTAGTTTGCAATTGGAGCTCATTTGACAATGTTATAAAAAATATCGGATATTGAATAAACCATCTCGATGTATCCTCTACATAGGTTATTTGAATTTTATTACTGTCGGGAAGAATAAAATATAACACTGGACAAAATAAATATATTAAAAAATGTCTCATTCCCTTACTTTTAAACTTTTCATTGTAAAGCCATTCGGAAATTTAAATAAGGTATCATTTGAATTTAAAGAATTTCTCTTTGCTAAAATAGATTCTGCGGACTACTTTTTAACAATGGCGGATACTCTAAAAAAGTATTCATACAATTTTTATGTGCCATAGATGCTCCGATGCCAATTTTGATTTGATTTTGTAACAATATTGGTTTATAACATTGATTATTTAATAAAGCATTTTGAATTGTAGTAGTAGTAGTAAAAGTAACAGGAACTTCATATATATATAGAAGATTTTCATATGAACATAGATATACATTGTTTTTAAAGGAACAACGTGGTGTGGGATACTCCGTGGATGTAGAGTGGGCAAAAACATATTTTATAGAAGCATTCGGTCACTGTTTATTCTGTATATTTGTGGTATTCATGCATCACCCTCTTCTGGGTTTGACTTTTACAATTCATCCCTATCTCCTATTTTTGACATCATCAAGGTATAATATTTTCATAATTTTAGAGACTGAGTACTTTAATTTACAGCGCCGGGAATTTCAGTGAAATTTTAGGTACGAATTCCTATATAAATTCTGAAACAACAAATATTTGTATCGTACAAACATTTACAAATATATATATATATATATATATATATATATATATATATATATATATATATGAATGTAATTAGTTTAAAAAAATTACATTTAAGCCAAAATTTGGTTCCCTTCTATTTCTGAATAGATACTTTGATTCACCCAAAGGATTATCAGCAAAGGTTGGCATTGACTGAGATTCTCCAATTTGCATCCAATCTGCACTATTAGAAATTTTATCAGCATTCAATTCGCATCCTCCGATTTTTTTAATTTAAAATCCGCATCCGCGGAATTTCTTCAGGCATCCTAAAAAAATCCTGAACATTTTAAGTTATTTAAAATGCACATAGCATATGTGAGAAAAAATGCATCTTTATATTCTTACGGTGCATTAACCCGCTTGTAAAGCGAGCTTTTGGCATTCACACAGAAAGCGCTATTTTAGCTTTAAATCTTGGGTGTTCACACAGAGAGTTTGCGATATTTTCTAGAATTGTATTAAAACCATTGTGTTCATACAGCGCAATTGTGCGAGCTTGGGATTGCTAGAAATTTTAAAATTTGAGTTACTGAGAGAGCATTTACACAGAAAGATTTATCGCAATCCCAATTAAAGCCTAGCGCTAGAAAAATTTTCTAACACATGTTTAAAGATACTTGCGTCAACACAAAAAACACACGAGTGCGTGATTGTAAGAAATTGTTAATTTGATTTTAAACATGTTCAGTGGTGTCCGCAGGGAGGGGGACATTGTGGA
The DNA here is from genome assembly GCA_900660155.1 of Hofstenia miamia. Lineage (NCBI taxonomy): Eukaryota > Metazoa > Xenacoelomorpha > Acoela > Hofsteniidae > Hofstenia > Hofstenia miamia. The sequence goes on along the minus strand of CABFPE010000067.1, from coordinate 1,400,784 downwards.
ATGCCCCCTCCGTCAGGTTCCTAAAAGTAATTTTGACTAGGTAAATAAAAAAAAATTGTAAAAAAATGAAAAGTTTAAATCTAATGTCTTGAAATGAATTTTTTAGGGTTTTTTTCCTCAATATTTTCAAAATTTTTTGCCATGAATATGACATTTATGGTTTGCTGTAGTCAAAAGACTAGCATTCTAAAAGTATTAATAATTGTGATTTACAAATAATCACATTCGGAAGGGGAACTGTAACTGACATTAAAGTAGCGTCACAGAGCTGCAACTTTATTCACAACTTATTGGGAATTAAAATGTTCACAACAAAGTTTTATCGCGTTTAAACCTAAAACTTTGTTCACATACTTTTACTTTAGATTCAATTAAAATTTTGTTGACAACAAAGTTTTTTGCGTTCAAATTTTCAACTTTTGCTGACAAGTTCATTAAATTCGAAAAGGTTGTGAACAAAGTTGTAGGTCTGAACGATACTTAATAAATCCACAATAAAATTAAACTAGTGGGCATTAAGATGGACGCAAATAATCAACTTCTCAAAACTACTTTGGCGTGTTTTTTTAACTCGATTTCATTTTATACAGTTGCAGGGGCGTACTTAAAGGGGGCCTTGCGCCTGCCCCCCTTTGGTGCAGGCCAATGTCAACTCATTCTCATACGATCTGATCGATATATATATATATATATATATATATATATATGTATATATATATTGATGAAGTCTTTTTGTTTGACATGAAGTGCAAAAAAATAGTATTTTATGTTATTCTTATTACTTCCATCTGTATTTTTGGTTTATTTAAGTATCATACATGCACGGACGCTTGGACAGCTGCTTCACAAAAGGTTGTTTCGATTACGAATAAATGATCTAAAATTTACTTTAGAAATTGTAACGTGCATTTGAGCTAAATGTTTAATTCTCTAGACATGCGATTGTTTATGAATTATCAATTAAAATACATATTCAAACCGCTTTGGTGGGGTCGTAATATCGTCAAAATGTTTTCCTGCCACCTATATTTGAAATGAAATTATAGGTGTCAGCTTGGTAATAGATCCATATCTATATGCAATGCTCGATTTCATTATGCAGTAATTTAATATATTCCGAGCAAATTTGCCAAATGAAATGCACCTATTGTACTCTTGTACGTAAACAAATTTTAATACAATTTTTTTACTTATGGATAAAAGAAAATATAAATTAACTTTGTAATGGCATAGATAAATTAGTGAAAAAATTTTGCAACTATAAGAAATAATTTTTGCTAAAATATTAGTAAATAAATGAAGTCTAAATACAATGTAAATTATGTTGAATAATATGAATGATATGTAAATGTATCCTATTGAGTAATTTCATACAAGTATTTAAAAAACATATGAAACATATGAAAATTCATTATAGAAAATTATCTAACCGTTCCTTAGTATTTAATTATATAGTACATATCTGGAAAATTCAAGAATCATTAATTTCTGTTAAATTTGAACAAATTGTTGTGGACGAATTACATCTTTTTCTATGAATTTCGGACAACTTAACTTCAAATCTGTTGCATTACTTACTTGAGCTGGATCATCATGCCAAGAATCTAACCCTTCCTCAAATTCTTGTTGATCATTTTCGTGAGACTGCAAACTCAATTGGAGTGCCTCTCAAGATATTTATTTGTGAAAGTAAAGGTAGGTTAATCGGGTGCTCCAGTCTAAAAAAATTAGGCTTATTAAAGTAATGGATGGTGGAAATTTTTATAAGAAAAAAGATGTTAGCCAATTATGGAAATCGTTTTATAATATATATATGAATTTATCTCTAATAATAAGCATACATTAATTTCATCCGGTAATTCTAAAATTTACTTTTCGAAGTCTAAGTCATTTATTGAATAATATCGAAGTGTTCAAATATTTTGCCATCCCATACTTCTGAAAATGTCACCCCTTATATGCATATTTTGCGGTACCACACTCTTTGCTTGTTAGAACGCAATTTCCAACGTTTTAGTGGATAAGTTCTGGAAAGATCAAATGATGTTATAAAATTATTTTAATGCGACATACAAGTAAAAAATCTGCATGTTTTGGAGTAAATCATGAAATGCCGCAGTCGCATATTATCCTGCTCAGATATTCAGCGTGTAAAAAGGAATTTTTTTAAAAGAAAAAAGGCTCCTAATGGAAAAATTCGCATGACACCAAGACGCTTTGTCCCCAAATGTCTTTGTAATGTATAGAGTTCTGGTTGTTTTACATATTTTTTGTTTTATTTTATCCTGTATATGTTTAATACATTAAAATTACTTTAGTATAAAATCAATATATTTAATTGCTTACATTTATCATTTTTATAATAGTTTATTACAATGAATGCTTAGATCTACAAGGCTCAATGTGTGCAGTCATGAAGACATTATCATAATATATTTAGTAGTAGTGTAATGTAGATCCATACATCAACACACTTTTATTATTAGAATCCTTATGAGATTTCTTTGCAAAATATAGCTTATAAAATAAAGTGATGATTTTTAAGCATAAGAATATTTCCAACTAAAAATAGTGATAATATTTTTTCTTGTGGTAAATTACTTTATTCAGATAACTTTAATCATAAAAACAGTGATCTTGTCATGATTTGCATTCATTTGTTCCATTAGAAGATGCATGCACGTTCTACACTGAAAGTGGATTTTAGTTTATACAGTATTTTGCTTTTATTATAATTGCAATTTTTTTAACAATAAATGTTTATTGAATCATTAAAAAACTATTAACATACTGAATATAAGAAAATTGTATTTAAATTTTGTAAAATTCTCACTACAATAACCAAATTTTTAAGAGAAGTTTAAATTAATTGTAGAAGACATAATTTGACTTTATCACTAATCAGAAAAATCGTTTAAATGATTTACATGACAATGAAAACAAAATTGTATTACTATTCAATAATCGCAATTGCTTTTTTTCGCCACTAGATCGCTACCAAACATGAAAATTATTTCTTGATATGTATACATGTTCAACATTATATAAGCTGATAATTATATAGTCAATTTTCTAAGTGATTGCAATTACAAGCTAGCGTTCTGTGTGAATGCAACTATCTTAAAACATGTTTTAAATAATATAGCAAGTTTCCGAATATCTGCGTGCTACTATCTTAAAACATGTGTTTAAAAAACAAGCGCTATATTGCAAGCTTTCTGTGTGAATTCACCCTTAGAACTTCCCAGTAGATTAAATGCAGTCCTATTCACTTCCTAATAAATATAGGAGAAATCGTATGTTTATTGTTTTCATATGTAAAAGTTATGTGATTGTACAGATATAAAGTGGAAATAGATTTTTTCGTAATGACTATTTTACTACTTCTATACTCAAACCTATTCATTATTACCCAACCGTATTTTTGCTCAATTTTTTATTGTCCATGAATTTAGATATCAAAGAGGAGGTTTAAAGAGCAATTCTCAATCTACAACTATATCGTCATAAGTATTCCATCACTCGACAGACTTTCGCATGAGATAATGAAAAAAGTTATATTTTATTAAAACTAATTTTTAGAACTCAAATGAATTATGTAGAGGAATGAAATGATACCACTTTGTTTGTGAGTAGTCTTGTTGTATTTGAAGTGTTGATTTACATCAATTGCTGATTTGGTTTTGTAGCTTAATCAATCGACTGAAGAACAATGTAATTGCATTAAATCTTTTGATTATCAGATTTCGATTAATGCCTCCAGAAATCTTTAAGTACATTTATGAGTTTTAAGGAGGTTTTGGTTTTAATGAAGTATTTGTAAAATAATTTTTTGCTTCTTTAAGTATTAGGCAAAGCAACTCAAGTATACTAGCGTATCCCAGTGTTTATAATATGCATGAAATTATGAAAATAATACAATGTTGGGGAAACTGACACTAATAGTGTAGCTACGGGTGTAGAGGGTGTGAATTTACATCAATTGTTGATTTGTTTTATATAAACGTAATCAATTAACTGAAATCAACCTAATTGCAGTAAATCTTTTATTTATCAGATTTCGAATACTTCTTAAAGAAATATTTTAATACATTTATGAAACTTATGTAGTAACCTTTTCTCGTCCTTTTAAGTTTTAACATAAAGCAATGGCTTAGAAAGTTCTTAAATGCAATACCATATTTTGGTTTTGATGAAACATTTGTAAATGTATTTTTGCAAATTTTAGAATTTGACGAAACAAATCAATTATAGCATTGTTTATAGTATCCTTGAAATTATAATCATAATACCACTATTAGGGAGATCTGAGACAGCTTTTATTTTCTAAGCCATTTGAAAGCGAAAGTGTTATTAAGTCATTTTGTTAGCATTGAGCCTAAAGTCAAGTAACATGCTCGGTTTATAACTAAGTACTAAAAATTTTTTGTAATAAAATTTTAATTGGACCATGTTAGTCATTTTTTCTTACATTTCTCTTATATATTTCTATTCACTCCTTGTAACAAAAATATGTGAACTCTAGAATAATACATTAATTTTAAAAGCACAATTAAATATTTTACGACAAAAATTGCTATATTACTGTAGAAGCAGGTAACAAGGCCAATTAAACAGGATACTAATATCATATTTGTGGATGAAATTGTCGGCTGGTTACTATTATTGTTAACTTTGGACATGAATATTAATATCCTGACATTCAGAATAAAATACTTACTGCATGTACTCTTAAAATCAATTTTGTGGTATAATATTAGGGGGTCTAGCACTTTCTCATTAACCCTAACCCTACACCAATTCCGTTAAATTAGATAAATGAAAAATCGAAATCTCAGAAAATATAATGAAAGTACTGAATTGGGATTTACGATGGAATCTTGCAAAGCTATTCCAAAAACATGGGATTTATTTACTTCATATTAATGACAACGAAGAAAGTAATATTCATAATGAAGATCAAATGCTCATTCATTGGAACTTAAGGGAAAAGGGAAAATTATATTTCACTTTTGTAACATATCAATTTCAGTAAACATCAAGAAATCTAAAAATTAATAAGTCTCAAATGCCAAGTAAAACACTAGCATGGGTTTTAAGAAAGAAATGAATATATGTAGACCATTTTTCAATGTATTAATGAAAGTGTTTTTTCTCCAAAAATTTAAAACTTCTGAAGCAATCCCTACATACAAAAATGTAATATTGCTGAAGCCACTAATTCTATATATATATATATATATATATATATATA
>CABFPE010000067.1:1337733-1376558 GCA_900660155.1 Hofstenia miamia | reverse complement strand
CAAATTGTATTGGCAGGTCCCCATGCAAGAATCCAACATCAAGGAAAACCTATACTAATAATATCAATCAGAGAAGAAAGTACTCCTCAAGAATTTGCAGACACCCAGTGAAACAACATAATCCTATGTGAAATAATTGCCAAAGTGGAAAATAACATAGAAATTACAGATCAGCTGGCAATCACTTATTATAACAAATACAAATGGGCACTTATAAAAAATGGCATTTTCTATGCAACATCAAACATCAGCAACCTTATTGCTCTTCCAGAATACCACAAATGAGAGTTAGTAAAAAAATTTCACAAAAGAGGACATACCAGAGTGCACCAAATTGAAAGTATGATACATGATCAATTTGTAACCACACATCTAAATAAAACAGTTGAAGATGTAATCAACAAGTGCCCTATGTGCATCATCCAAAATAAAACAAGGTTCCCAGAGCAATGTGTTGAACTGAATAAAATCACATCTGAGAGAATGAACCAATTTGTAAACATGAATATTGAACAGCTCCCTGAAGACAAAGAAAGTTACTCATATGTATTATTACTGGTGGACAACTTCACCAAATACAGTAAAATGATACCTATTAAAAATATAAAAGTTCAACTACAAAGATATTTGCAATTTCAAAGAAAAGTCTGAATTTAAATCAGCAGTTCACACACTAAAAGAGAGAAATCAAGTAAACCATCTATATGTTGATAGCAAACATACACCAGGTACAATATATAAAAAAGGCGAACCTATCTATTCACAAATAAATAATTTTAAAGAAAAACTGCAAATTAAAAGAGTAAAAAATATTACCATCTTTGCAGGAAATAACAATCTCATCTGGTTAAGCATCTGAAAAGGGGAATATAAATAATATGATGTCACCAAATGCCTTAAAATTGTAACAATGATTAGGGAGGGCATCAATTATCCATATAAGATGATAGAACAACTAAAAAGGCAAAACATTACTACAATACTATTTTCTACAATTCATTAACAGTGATCTTTAAATTCTTTTCCCAGATTCCAAACTTGATACAATGGAAGCCCAAACATCAGACATTGACGCAAGAATGACTTTAATAGCAGCCTTAAAGGGCAAAAACACTACTGAAAATTTTACAACACTTTCCAAAGAAGGATCAACAACTTACATCAATCTATCCAAATTACTAAAAATATCACTGATATTGTGGCATAATCAGGTGGTAACAAAAGATGAAGAGAAAAGTAAATAAGAATTATCAGTAAATTAATTATATTTTTGTAAACAAACTGATTATTATAAGTTCTTCCTTCTAACAGATGATTGGAGATATAATCAGTTGAATTATTAAACATTTAGTAATTAAGAGTTAACTCTGATTTTGGACAATGCTTAATAATCATACATCTATCTCTTCATAAAACATCTCTTTGCAAATTCAATTATATAGACAGTAAGGTGTTAACATTTTAATTAGAGGACTTAATAAATATATTGATCAATCTTGTTAGGTGCCAGCAACTTCCATCAGCAACTGCAACACCATCAATGCCACATAGAAATGTAGCTAAGTTGCAATATGCACAAATCCAATTAATTAAGGTATGGTTAAAGAATGACTGATCTTAAGTAAAACTTGATTAATAATAAGTGCTGCACAATTAAAATCACTAAATAAAATTTCTAATATCTAAATTGACACTGCTACTTTTTATGGTCAGAAAAAGTGCCTTTATGTTTGCACTATTCTACCTAAGTAAGGCTAACCAGAATGCATTCTGTTATACTACTAGGGATTGCTATTAGAATTATTGCATGAAATAAGTAAATAATTGCATAAAACATCAATTTCAAATAACAATGACCAAACATATAATATCATGTGATAGTGTAAACTATTGAAGTTCACATTTAACTGAGAAATTCACTTAATTAGAATTCAGAAGCAATTTATTTTTGAGGTTTCTTTCAAGCCAAGCTCAACCATGCTTTAATATACAATGATCTCATAACAAGAATATTTATATGAATTTATTTATCACCAGGTTTTCATATTATCATGGGAAAGTAAGTTGAATAATTTTTTAATTTCTATATTTTTATAATTTCATATAAAATACACAGATAGCATTTTATGCTAGTCTTTTTTACAAAATGCTCTTAAATAATGTTAAAAATTAAATCATTATGCAATACATGTCACAAAGAAATTAACAATAATAATAAAAAATGTTGCATCTATTCCAAAAGTGCACTGGCCTTCCCACTAAATGCCTAGAAGCCATCCAACATTATGAAAAACATTTTATTACTCTTTGCTCAAAATGTGTTGATAATGGAAACCAAGAAATTCTTCTATCAAGCAAAGCTCAGATAATGACATTGTCAAAAAAGTGTCTAATTTTTGAAAGATTCTGTAAAAGAAATGAATTATAACTTAAAAACCACTTGCAAGGAAATCAATGAAAAATGCTAAATCTACATAAACTAGAAGAAGACTTCAAGAAATTCAATGAAGAAATAAAATTGACACTAGAAAAGTTCAACAATATAAGTTCTTCTTCTTGTGTTAGTACTAGCAAAATGAAATGTTCTCATCACTCAAATATCATATTAAAAAAATATTAGTAACTTTCTAAGTATTGATTTTTCTTGTATTGTAAGTGGTAATAGAATTGGAAAATTTTCTAATGATAGATCAAAACCGATTCTTGTTGATGTTGGCAATCTCTGGACAAGATGTCTGATTCTTTCTAATGCTCCAACACTTGATCACTATTCTCCGCTACATATTGTTATTAAAGAAGAACTTAGCCCAGAAGATAGAAATCTTGAAAAATATATCCTTAAAAAAGATTTGAACTAATTAAATCAGGTATTGAAATATCTGCTCTTCAAATCAGAAACTTAAGACTGTTCAAAGATGGAATTGAAGTTCCTATTTAAATAGATGGACTAGATTATCATAATGAAATCAGACTAAACCTATTATATGTAAATGCACAAGGCTTGCTGACTGCTGATGGACACCTCAAACTTTATTCACACGTGATATCATCACAAAGTGTTATAATTATAGTTACCAAAACTTGGTCTGACCATTGTGTCTGAAAATATTTTTCTAGATGCATCTTATTTATTAGCAGCAAGCATTCCTCATAAAAGTAAATAAATCATGGTGGTTTTGCTATCATATGCAAAAATTTGGTCTCATTGATTTTAATTGAAAACACAAAAAATATTGATTTTGCATTCATTATTATCATACAAACTTCAGTGTATGTAATTCTCATCATATGCATATATCTTTCTCCCTCTTCATCATCATATCATTCAGATATTGATACTACAATTCAGTCACTTGATCACACTAAGAGAAAATTTGAACTATATCTAAACCAATACTCTATACCTTTGGATTATTTTATTGAAACTGGTTTAACTCAATTTTATAGACTTCTCTACTCATCTCAATGGTAACACTCTTTAGACGCCATATTATGACACAAGGATATAGTTTCTATGCTGAAAGTTATCAGTCCAACAGAAAGTTTCTCTGATCATTCAATTAGTTATTTTAGTCTAGATGTAGGCAATAGTAAATTCTAACTGCATGACTTATATACAACTCTCCATTTGCATTCCTTTCAGCAAACAAGGAAGAATTACAATTAACATTAGCAATGTCTTTATTTTCATTTAAGTTTCCGCTAAATAATCCAAACTTTATAAAATATTGGTATCAAGATCTATTTTCTATAATATCTATGTATATTCTAAGAAAGCACTTAAAAAGGAAAGCAACTCCAGCTTATATGAGCTTTCATTCAATGCACCTGTTTAACAAAGCAAACACTGATAGAAAAAAATACAATCTTAAAAATTCATTAGTAAATTTGAACAATTTAAACTATTCAACTAGTGAACTTTATAAATATATAGAATTTGACAAAATCATATATATAAAATCGTTTTCACATCATGATATTAATAAATGTAATAAATTATTAATAATGTTTTTCTTGAAATGTCTCCCACTTCCAATAGAATTAAATGGTAAGCAAGCATGCAATGCATTTAAATGTGCTGAATTATTTAGTGATTATTTCCATTCTTCTCTAATGGATGATAATGTATACAGACCTACTGGATCTTCTTCTCAAACTTATTTTGTAGAACTATTTCTCATTAATGTAATTAATTCCTTAAAATCAATAAAGCCTCATGGATGTGGAACAGATAACCTTGCTGGACATTTTTTACACAACTATGCTAATTTACTTGGTCCACATGTGTTAAAATTGTTTCAATCCGTAATAAATATTTGTGTGTATCCATCTGAATGTAAGTTGAGAAAAATAATTTCAATTCATAAGTCAAGATCTACAAATATCATTACTAATTACCACCCTATCAGTTTTCTACCTAGACTATCATTGGCCTTTGAAAAGCTTCTTTACAATATTTTATCTCCTATCATCATGCAATTTATTTCTTCTTCTCAGCATGGTTTCTTTAAAACCCGATCTACAATAACACAAATATTAAACCACAATGAAAAACTTTCTTCAGCATTGGATGAAAATTCTCCCGCATTTGTTTTGTACATTGACTTCACTAAGGCTTTTTACAAAGAAGATCATTTCAAGTTACTCCAAAAACTTAACGGGTTTAATATCCAAATAAATTTGATGAAATTGCTGTCATCTTATTTATCTATTTATCTGAGAGTAAGCAAAGAGTTATTTTTAATGAATACCATCTAATTATTGAAATGTTCCAAGTGGAGTTCCACAAGGGTCTATTTATGCCTTATATCAATGATCTACCAAAATTTTGTGCAAATACTATTCCCTACCTTCTTGCAGATGATATTAAACTGTGCTCTACATCTCTATCACTAATTGAAGATAGTGCTGTCATTCAAAATTGGCACTATAATGTTGCATCATCACCCAGGCTATGGATGTGCCTAATAACATATGATTTAGAGGCGATGGGTGGCAGATTACGCCAAGTGGGGTAATTAGCACTTTCACTCTCTCTCCTTTTCTATCGTGACTTTGTAATAACTGAGATATAATTTAATTGCATTTCCAACAGTTATACAAGTGATCATCCTTGCCATTATTTAGGTGGCATCTCCGAAGGTGTCCTGAGAGAGCAAGCTGGGCACACTTGCCTGAAGCCAAGATATTAAAGACAGTTCACAGATTTCCCAGCAGTGCGATTCTACTCCATCCAAGTCCTCCATTCTATCCGCGGATACACTCAGCTCAACCTCAATGAAAGAGTTTTGTTATGTGTGCCTTACTTACAGTGAAATAAATAGACAGTCACTAATTGACTTACGCTCATTCTCATTTCATGTAGCTACGATGTGTGAACTAAATACGTTCGCAACCTGATACTAACTGCCAAGTGTAAAAAGTAGCTAATAATTAATTACAGCAGTTTCCTACATGTAATACAATTATATACAAGACATATATCCTAAATAAGCATCAACACAATTACTATCCGTGAACAAGGCAATAGATTTCTAAAATTTACAGCAGCTCCTATCCTACATTTAATAAGTCTAATAATTAACATGTAATCAACACAGTCTCGTATCGGTCGATTATAGTCATCAATTTGGATCTAAAACACTTACTAACGAATATAATAATCATCCCTATGGTGGCATGACGCCTTTTAAGAGTTTATTACTACATGCCACTCGAAACAATTGGTAGAGAGCTAACCAGAGAATAAAAAACATCCCTACACGTAACCCTAACTTAATTGCTAGTGATTATCGAGGCCGAAATCCATTCATGCTTCCCCTATCACACGGCCATTGATTGCCACTCGCAAAGCCTGCTTAGCTTCTCATTGTGTATTAATTAAAACACATAACAACAAGAGTAAACCACTAATACGATAAATTTCATCATTTTTACAGCGCTTTGTTTATATAGGAAAATTAATAAATATGTTTACCAATTAAGCAAGTACCAGTCGCTATCCAATTTCTTAAGTTCACGTAATTATTCTTCTGCGTGGCCCAATCAGTTAGCTACAATCAATGCGGAGCTTTATGTCCACACGTGTTTTGTCAAAAAGGCATTGCAACAGATATTTGCTTTTACACTTTTTTGGCAAACTTAATATAGTTAATTTCTAATAAAAGTTGAATCAAGTTTTGTGTTTTGATTTTCTTTTAGGTTGTTTTTTTACTTGATTGATCTTTTTGTTAGAGATTATGCTACAATAACAATGAAATGAAGCTAAATTTTAATAAATTTCAAGATTGAAGCTCAATTCAAATAATGGAAAATATTATAAACTCGTCAGATTCTGTTAAGAACCTTGGAGTTTATATCGCCAGAAATCTGTCATGAAACAGCCATATTTTTAACAAAATTAAAGCAACTAATTATACATTCCTTTATCTTAAGCGTAATATTCCTTGAACACCAATATTCGAACAAAAATGCAATTATATAACACTATGATAAAATCTAAGCTGACCTACGCTTCTCAAATATGGTATTGCAATTCCTCGAATATCTTAACATACTTGAAAAACTGCAAAGACGCTGTAAAAATGGATATTACCACTTTGAAATTATAAGGACAGACTATTAAAATTGAACATATTGCCTATTTCTTTGTATTAAGAAATTTCAGATCTGCTCTACCTCAACAAACTTTTAAACCATAAAGTAGATTTAAATTATAATGATTTCATCAAAATTTTCATTCCTCGCACTTCAACAAGAAGATCAACCAAAACAGTTTTCACGTCAAAATATCTGAATACAAAATCTACAAATAATTCATTTTTCTACAGAATAGCTAATGTAGCAAATTATGTGCATCTCCATACTGAGATTTGATCTATTCGATTGTGCAAAAAAGATTTCGAAAGCATTAAAATCATTTTTTGGAATTATTTTTTGAAGTATTACAGCATTGTTCATCGTTGTTTCTTTCTAATGGAATTGCTCTTGTTGCAAAGAAAAGTACTCTTATATATTTTGTACATAATTCTTGTTTATTTGTAACTCTCTTTTAGAAAGTAAACTCTTGAATTGAGAAAAACAATAAAAAAATTGCTTTCTTACATCAAAGTTCCCTGCTTGCCTGCTTGATATATTTTGTATTTTTAATTGAATATTTTGAAATATCAATTATCTTGGGAATAAGAGTTTTTGAACTGATTTGTCATCACACAGCTTTGCATTTGCACTGAAAGAGTGTAATTACAATTGCATAAATATATTGCATTAAATATTCTATTTATAAAGGTCTGTATAATATTAAAATTACTATTTATTGCATCATGTTTGTTATTAGATTCTTATTGGTAGTAATAGTAGATGACATTTGAAAAAAAATTGATTCTGTATCTTCTAAGCAGTAAGGTATTCAATATATTTGGCAATAGTGGAGTGGTGTAGTGCTAAGAAAATTATCATAAACAAATATCGAGCAATAGGATATTGCAAATAGCTTTTGGAACAAGATTTTTTTTCGAATAGAGGCCATTTGGAGTGGAAGAATATAACGCATGGTGCAATATGGGGCAGATATCAATATACGTGAATATTGGCCTGGACACAACTTCTGTGGAATCTAGTGGGGCAGTTCATAAATATCTCCCACTTCAATCTCTGATTTTATATATAATAAGAATTGGCAAGATGAAAAGAAAAGGCTCACCATAGGTAGTAGGACACTTTACTAGTAAATTCAAATTAATGGTGCTTCAGTTCTTATTTGTGTTGGTTTCCCGCGATGGGATATTGGCATGCACTAAAACAAAAAAATAACATCAGTTGAATAGATTAGCTACTTTTACAACTACTAAATCCCGAATGAATTTGGATAATCTTTATAGAAGCATGGATTACTATTTAGTAATCCATGATAGAAGTCATGTAAAATAAGAGTTTTCTATATAGTACACAATACAAACAACGATTTCAAAGAAAAACTCAAATAAGAAGTCTAAATATAGAAATTTCATTCTCAAAAACAAAAACAAATTCAATTTCAATTGACCAAAATACAATTCGCTTGTTCGGCTTCGAAATTTAGAAAATATGAGGAATTGAGACTCCTGATACAGTTAATCTGAATAAGTCCTTCAGGATAATATAAATGCAAATCTGGAGAAGACAGGATAATTGTTTGATTCAATCTCAGCCTTAATTTAAACTAACAAAAATATTTGTTCATTAGAATTTGTTCATTATAGGCCAAAATCGAAAATGACAATTCAATGGTGTAAAGATGTTATTCGAGTCTGTACTTTTAACTGATATAAATACTTTCTTCAAATTTCATTTTCCCAGTTGTTATATAGCGGCTAAAAGTTTTTTGCCATGCTCAAAAAATCTCGTTTCTCCATGTTGGTATGCAACACTCTACTGACCTTTTCGTGTTTTGTTTTGAAATTGAAGAAGAGACTTAATTAAATTGCACCACTCAATAAGGCCAAATGAATAACGGTAGAAATCTGAAAGTTTTTGATATCCATATAATTTTCGATTCAGCTTGTTTTAATATCATGCTATTTGAAAAGTCTTCTCAAATACATAAGTTAGTGAGGACCATCTGCCTAACAGATGAGGTAATTGGTTGGTTGTTAACCAAACTAAGAAAATTGTCACAAACGATAAAATATTGTTTGTCATCGCATATAATGCTTTCATTTGGCTTAGAAATGTAGAAAATTCATTCATTGAATGCCCATTTTAAGTACTTACATAAATGTGTAAAATTCATAGTCTCTATCAAATTTATATATTATTTTAATTGCTATTAGCTATTCGTATATCAGGAAATTAAATTTGGAAATTCACCTGTGTAATTTGCTAATGCAAAACAGTGGAAATTATTTACATTAAGAATATCTTTCTAAATTAAAAATAACAAGTATTGGTAATAGTTAATTTAAAATCGCCATAATGCAAAGTCAACAATTTGCTACGAATTGAAATACAAACGTTATCCCCTAGGACAGGCTAGTGAATATGACCTATATATATAAAATTATTTTAATTTTTCTATTGAAAGCTGAAGTATGTTCTTGATATACAATCATTCCAAGGTGGAAGTGGAACGTTTGATGGGCACACGTTTTTGACAAAAGGAAAATCAAAAGCAGTTTTCTCATTATGAATTGTTTCCTCAAATTCATAAGTTTATTTTCTTCTAGTAAAAGTATAGAACTTTTTTTAAAGCTTAACATTAACTTTTCTCTTGAAACAATAGAGCACACGTCATTTGGTTTATTCATCGTAAATAGAACGCAATACGTTTGACAAAAAAATTTGATTATGATAGATTTTTTTTACAGATTAAGGGCCAAAATGCAGTAAGATACATTGAGTGTTGATCATTGATCTTTGTTTAAGTCTGCATATACTTATTTCTTGGTTTTTCTTATGCAGGCAAATGATATTAAGTATATTCGATAAGATTTCCAATGTTTCTTTAAAGCATTGTGAACACGTTGCTAAAATACATAATTTTCATAAACTCGCAATTTGCTCATCTAGGAAAATTGTAGACCGAATCATTCCCCCATTATTAAATTTACAAAGCCATGGACAATTATTCAAGGTTTATGAAAGATCGTAATTTGAATTACTAAGAACAATAATATGCTTGACTTGAAAAATCTTGGGTTATCACAAATATTTAATGAATGGCTCATCAGAACAGGGTGAAGCTCCAAGTGCAAGCTAAAGGTTCATTCAATAAATATTGAATCATACCTAGCATTTTATTCTATATATGAAACTTGGGCAGCAAACAGCTTTTTTGCTTAGGTGTGTCTCACCCCTGTGTGTTAGGCAGAAGAGATCCGAATCTAATTTGAAATACTTCTGAAATTTTTCTTCCAAATTAGAATAAATCATTGTTGAAGTTGAATAGAACTTGAATTACATTCATTTAGCGCAAGTATTTTTCGCATTTTTTTATAATACTATTAGAAAATATTACGCATATAACTACAAGGTTTTGCTACAAGTCAGATTTGCAATTTCACAAATTTTACACCATATGTTTAGAGAGGAATTCAGGCAGCCTCTTTTATCTGAAAAGTTTGAAGAGCTAGATTCTAACACCAGGCAAGTCCACTACACGATTCAGCTTTGAATCTCTTCATTTCTCAAAAAAAACATCTATTTGAAATTGCCAGATCATCAACGAGCTTAGTTGTCTACTCTGTTGGCATGAGTTCCAAGCAATCCTTGATATATTTGCAAAATCCGAAATGAACATTTTAATAATTTTATAATTAATATGACCTCTAAGCAAGCATTTCAAATTAAGGAATTCATCAAAAAATTTTGCTTACTATGCAAGAATATGAATACACTTGTTGCAATTTAATATCCTAAGCATAGGATTAAGAAGTGCTTAATTTTGTAATTTATGTCAATTCTTGATAACTCCCAAATATTTGTAAATGTGAAAAATTCATTGTTGTTTTTCAATTGAAGGCTAGCGACCAAGGTAGTTTATAAAATAATATAAAATAAGACTTCCTTTTGGTATGTATATAATTTCTACGAATTACTGTATATTTCACTTTTTCTGTTTTTTAAAAAATTATGCTTCACTTGATGGAATAAATGCAAATTTTCAAGGAGAACTTCAACTCTAAGATCGCTGTTTTAGAATACGTGACATTTAGTGAAAAGCTTGTGAACAATGTCCTTTGTAAAGTTCAAAACATCTATATTGGAACTTAAAGTCATGCTAAAAATGATGTCATTTTCTAAAAAACAATTTATTTTCCTGATTGAAGTGAAATTAACAAGCAAATTTACTTAAATTTTAATTCATTTTGTTTTAAAATTATTTAAAATAAATTTGAAAAAATATTTCAATATGAAAAATGAAAAAAGAGAATTCACTAAAGGTGCAGATGATTATCAAAGGGGTGCTGGAGCAAACATGCCGCTCTAGAAATACCGACTTCTCTTGTTGGCGAGTATGGGGGAATCTTGACCTCGACAGATTTATTAACTTTATATTCTCTAAAGAACCTAAGTTTCTTTCATCTAAATTTCTTTAGCAATTCATTAACCAAAACATTAACAATAAATCTGAGGTAAATAGAGTATGCGAAGATAATAGTAGAATTAATTTCCAAAAGTTTTAGATTGTCGATCCAAAGAAAACATTTTTGCAAGATCTACTAAGTGTATTATTGCATTGAAAAATGACAAAGTTTGTAATGTCATTCTAATTTTTCCTTGAACAGAGAACATTTGGACCTTTTATTGTAAGAAAAATATCTAAAACTATGGCTGCAAGTATTGCATGATGACAAAATATTTCAAATAATTTGATTGAAAATGTAATGAGAACCGAAAATAGAACCGTTGTTTCAAATATGTTTCAATAATTAGTTTACACGATGTTGGAGTTGCCAAATTTTGAAGTATTGATTGTGATTCCATTCACAAGCCACACATTAAATTTTATATTTGTAGATCTTTAATTACTTTGCAATGTTGAAAATAAAGAATTCCCTCTACAGCTGCCAGCGTTTCAGAATAAAAATCATTTGAACAAGTGAGACTAAATACCACGTATTAAATCATTCACCTATGGGGCGACCACAATTTCCTCTGTAAGTATTTTAGTTATTGAATAGATCATATAAATCATTAGAGCGGGACGAAGACAACTACCATTATCAGTTTGAGTTTACACAATCTCATGAAAAATACTATTTATTTTGCATCTAAATTAAATTTTTTTGCGTCTTTCATGTTTTAGAACAATAAATTTATTCTGAACACTTAATTACATATTTACAGAGTTTCAGTTAGTTTGCGATTGCTATGAAATTATTCATTTGTGAAGAAAAATAATCTTAAACTACAGAATTTCATTAGAATATACAATCTAAGCCTACTAACTTCTTGAATCATAGAGGTCAGGATCACACTAGTGTTGACGTTAATTTTGCAGTTGGTGTCTTTCTATTACAGTTGATGTTGGTTATCATTTTAATGGAAAATTAATGCTAGCAAGTGCATGGGATTATAAATTTTTTCTATGAAAATTTGGTATAAAAATTTATATGCAATTATGAATAATTTTGTCCGCCTAAGAAAAGTGAAATGTCAAATATTGTTTAAATATTTTAGTTCATATTCCATCCATTGTGTTAGTGTAAAATTCAAGCCTTCTTGTAGAATTTACGTATACTGGAAAGCTGTTAGAATTAATTAGATTAGCAATTGAATGGGATAAAATTTTTGTTCTTAAACTACATATCCATAGAATAAAGAGTCACATAAAAATGGAATAAATCAAATTTGTGGAATCATTCTCTAGTAAATTCAAATTTGTATGAAAAATTTCGCGGAGTCCATAATTGACTAGCGAAATTGAATTCCTTTCAGAAATTTTGTTGTTTCTCCAAAGTATCTTTCTTATCAATTTTAGATTTACAAAAGCTGTCATGCTTTTAATTTTTTTCATCTTACGAGTAGTAATCTTGCAGTAATCTAATTAAAGATGCTTAAGCTACGTAATCAAATAAAATGTCAATAGTCGTGTTTGCATGTATATGTAAATGTCAATTAGAATTGCACATTGCTTTAATTGTTCTTAAATAAATACAGCTGCATTTAGCTTAACCCAACCGCTTTTACCTAGAAGATTTTAAAAAACAAGGTAAAAAGCAAATGCATAGTGATTGCTAACCCGAAAATTTGCAAAATATGTCCAGCCATAATATATGTAGAGAAATGATAGTAGTTTTTGAAAAGTAAGTTTTAGCTTTCCTAGTAAAATTTAACTTAATCAAACTCAAAACATTAAGCTCTTTGAAAAATTATTATCGCCAATTCAGTGGCGTGCATCAACCATTAAAACAAGGTGCTTACCGTTATTGAAAACCTTTGCGAAAGAAATTTTTATTGTCTCAAAAAAACTACGGCTATTGAAAAAACAGAGAGAAGTAGAATACACTTTTTTAACCTTGATCATTAAAAAAAGTGCAACATTTTCACATTCTGAGGCACTAATACAATTTAAAAAGAAAATTCTTAGACCATTTAAATATATATTTTTATGCCTAAATTCAAAGTTAGTTAAAAAAAAACATGTATATCAGAAATATTAGATTATAAAATAATATTTATTTCTCAAGCTTAATAGATTTATGCATTATGTGAGAAATCCAAAAGGGTTCAATCTGTCCAATTATATAAAACTAAAACTATTTTATGCAATTTGATGATAAATCTTAGATTTTTCAATCCGTCAAAATCTTAATTAAAAATTCTAAATATAGACAAATTATCAATTATTTTAACTATTTGCTGTGCATGTTGCAAAAGAATGTCTTAGCTCCTATCAGGTCGTCTGAAACATACGCTTCGGTCACCAGAACATTTTTTAAATATTTATAAAGAATATATTCTCTTCAATAGAAATACTTGTTATAATATAATATTTTAATATAGAAAATAATGCAGATCACTTTGGGTACCACTACAAAAATCTATGGTTTGTGTACGGATTACACATCCCAATGCGCCAAGAAATCAAAGTAAACACTTGCTCAAAATTTTATCTGTGCACAAGGTTTCAATGAAAATAGTAAATCAAGATGTGTGCAAAACTTTGAGCATGCAATATTCTCGCCCCTCCTTTATATTTGCAAACAATGTTGCTATGGGTAAAGAAGATATTCGATGTCACGCATTACTTACTGAAAGGTTTAGTAATAAGTTTAATTGTAGCCATGCACATGTTAAAAAATGCCTGTTATTGTTGATTTTGGAAATGTTTAGCAACGTCGCTGCCTATTAGACAATTGTTATAAACCTAAAATGGAAAACCTCTATAATTCTAATTTTCCTGAGTTTAGCATTACAGATAGTAACACAGAGAAGAAGCTACACAAACAAGGTTATGATTTGATTCAATCATCTAATTGATATACAGATAGATATTGATAATAGTTTCGAAACTACTTTTAAGCTCTCGACAAAAGTCTGGTTAGCGAAGCCAACCCTAATTGAAATTGATTCAGCCTTTGCACCAAATATTTTATAATTGTTCCATAACATAGTTATCCAAATTACATTCCCATTTTAGTGGAAACAAGAAATCTTGTATTATATTAATAAGAATACTTATAGTAATTACACACCAATCAGTCAATAACGTTTGAAAAACGATATGTAAAAATATTTATCATATTACAATCACAACATTTGTGATTTAGAAAAAATACGTACCTACTTATTTTATTGTTTAATATTGTAACATCAGTCGGTAGTTGTTGTTATTTATCGGCCAGATCACGCGCTTTTCGTGTTGACTAGTTGTTTTCTTGTTCACTAGAATCATCCCAGTGATTCTAAAATATCTATGATGAATTTGATAATAAAATTAAGTTTGTTTGATGTTACTTAAATTTTTCTAAAGACTTTGATAAGCTACAGTATCTTGTAAATTTCTTGGTCCTTTCTCAATATTGATTAATGGGAGTTACTGTCAATGTAAAATTTTCTAATTATTGGTTGATTATATATATATATATATATAGGTTATTCCAGACCAAATTGTAAAATTTTATTAACTCGGTGTTTTTATGGAATGATAAATATCAAATCATATACAAAAAACATATTTCTATACTAATTGAAAACAATTTCATCACTATATATATATATATATATATATATATATATTAAACTTATTAACATCTTAAGTATATTAACTATAATATTTGTGTATCAATATTATAATAAACATAGCAATCTTTGTTTTTTTACCTTTTGCCTTTTGTAAAACATTTCTGCGAATTTTGCAGATTAAGAAACTGTTTGCATGCAACTCTTCTATGGTAACGTTAATTCTTTGGGGTTAAAATAGCATATATATATATATATATATATTGCACCATTTGACACAAGAACTATTGTTCAATGTCTATGATAGCACACAAATATTATGCAAAAATGTCCCTAAAAATGGCGCACTATATCATTTTGAGCTATTATAAACTTGATTTCCGATATTAAAATGAAGTCATGGATAGAGAAGTAGTTGATCAATTCACCTGATAACAATGTTAATCCTATATCGCAAAAGTCTCACATTGTGAGGTAAGCTCTAATTTGGCTGCTTCTGTAGCTTGTGCGCGTAAATTCTTTTGTTTTTTTGAGTTGCCTCACTCCAATTTCCTGAATAGCGATCATTAAATTTTTTTACTTATGTGGAAGATCATATTTAATACAAATCTTTTAGAGGAAAACACGTGTAAGCAGTGTTGTAAGACAGATAATTCATCAGAATGCCAACCATATGCTGATATCATTAACATAAATGATACTACGAAGTACATTTATCCAAAAGGTGTCCCATGCGTGCAAGGATTTTGCAGTGGAATTGTAAGCATTTTTATTTTATTTCAATTTTACTACTTTCAGCTTAAATTCTTTAGCGTTTTGAAAAGCATCATTCTAGAAATCGCTGCTAATTTTGGAAAGATAAACTTCTGCTCTGTATTAAAATATGACCATACATTTCTTGAAAGACAATAACAGAAGTCAACAAATTGATAATGTGTTGGAGTTTAGAATCAAGTAATATGTAAAGATAATTTCTGAGTTAGAACAGTACGTATTCTTGGAAAGAGAATCAGTTGGGCGTCGCAACAGAAAAAAAATTAAAATATATAGTTTTTTTGGTCAAGATATAATTGCGTAAATGTTATGGAAAAGTAAGTAGTCTAATCAGTGAAATATTTTTGAATAAATTTATTTTAACAATTAAGTGGGATGGTCTATAAATTTACATTTTTTAAAAAAAATTGGCCTTTTGTATTTCGTACAAATATTGTTATTATTATTATTATTATATAGAAAACAGCTTGTTTTAATGAATAATATGAAATCTGATTACATTAAAACCGATCGAGGAGTGCCTCAAGGCACAGTACTAGGGCCAATTTTATTTGCAATATACGTAAATGACATAATTAAACATGTAAAACATAGTGAAATATATCAATTTGCTGATGATACTTGCCTCATAAATACAGATAATGATGCATTTAGGGCTACAAAAAATTTACAAAGTGATATTGAAAAGCTTTCTAGGTATTTCTCATCTAATCAATTAAAAATTAATATTGAAAAAACGCAATTCATTATATTTTCCCCCAATTCTGTAAAAGAAATAACAAACAAGATCGAATTAATTGTTAACAGTGTTCCAATAAAACAATCTGATCATGTTACATATTTAGGTGTTGATATTGACAAAGATTNTATATATATATACCGAAATTTAGAAATCATTACACAGAAAATATGTTTGTAAAGGAAATTTTTTACCTTCAATGTAAACAAAAATTCGAATTGCAATAAATTTGAAATGATATTTGCCTTTCATCCTATATAATTTAATTTCCAATATATACGAATGTTTTTTTTTCATTTATATTGCTTAAGTTGTGCATTTTTGACATTTGGTTACCTAAATTACAAATTTTTGCAATGCATTGTGTAATTAGATATGTTTTTTAGGTCATTTGGAATGCCTTAATTGCGTTGGTATCATATTATTCCTTTATAATACAGTAGTAACAAAGAAATTATTATGTCATTATGAAATATTCGGAATCCATTTTTTACTAATTTGCATGATTGAACACTTTTCAAAGAAATATTCCCATAACAGGATCATAAAAATAATCATCATAAAATAACCTTGATTAAATTTATTTTGCATAGTCAAAAATTTTTAGATATTCTCATCATCTAACAGAGAGGGGCTCAATGCTATTGAAGTAAAAAGTTTATCGCAATTACTGTACAACTATAGATTCAAGATCTAATATTTTTTAACATTGTCAATTTTGAAAATCCCAACCTCGTTTAAGATCAGAATTACAAGCATAATAAAAAATAACTACTTTTACTTCAATAGAATTACACAAATAGCAAATGTCGTAATTTTGAAATCTGATATGAATTTAATGGGGCCACTCAAAATTGCTAAATGTTTGTTGTTTCAATTGCATTGGAAGCATTAATAGTATTACTATATTATTATTGTAATATCGCTTGGATTACGCATTCCCATCTTGCCATTCAACACTGTAAAACTTCTCTCTAAACTGTTCTCTATTTACAACAACTAATTGGTATTATGTACAAAGTCATTATCAACATATTTACAAACACCTGATAACACTAGACTGGTCGATACTAAAAACCAGCACAGCTGTTACATTATTATTATTATCATTTTTATTTCATTTCTTCTCACAGCTTCATGCTGGTATCCTTCTCAGCTGGGGGAACTCACTATTTCCCAGGGATAAGAGCTTTCCTCAGTACTCTAGTTGTTCCTAACAATGCTGCCTTCAGTGCCACTGCTCCTTCCCTCTTTGGTACTCGCAACTCCGCCAAGTATCTCTTATGCTTTTTACTCACTGCTTCTAGTGCTCCTACAACTACGGGGACTACTTCAACTTTCTACTACATCTCTGTCCTTTGGTACTCTATGTCTATCACCATTCCCAATCTTTTCTCTATGTCTACCACTACGATGTCTGGTCTCCGTGCTTCTATTACTTTGCTTGTCTGGATGTTGAAGTCCCACAGTATCTTAACCTTCTCATTTTCTATGATGCGCTGTGCTTGTGCTCATACCACTTGCCCTCTGCTTCTAACCCGTGCTGCCCGCTCAAGCTCCAGTGTACCATTCATCCCACCTTGTCCTGCCTGAACTTATACTCATTCTGCGCCAAATTCTCGCACCCTGCTATGAGATGATCTACGTCTCACATTCATTCTTATATAGCCTACACTTATCACTTACTTCCATTCTTCTATCTATATGCTTCTTCACCTAGTTTGTTCTTATTGCTTGCTCCTGTGCTGCCATTATCAATGCTTCTGTTTCTCTTTTCAGTCCTGCCTTCTTTAACCACTTGTTGCTTTCTTCTCTGTCACACTTTTGTGTGTTCCTCCAGTATTATCTATGTATTGCCTTCTGTCTTTATCTTGTTTGTCTCTCTAATTCCATCCTACTCTGGTATGCTGTCTTTCCTTCACTCTCAGTTCTTATCTTCCTTAACCCCTTAGTGACCTCCAGTAGTGACCCTCTAGCGTGTGCTTCTTCTTAGTCCTTTAGCCCCAGTGCTTCTGCTTCTACAGTTTCCTCCACACTTAGCAGCCCTGTCCCTCCTTTATGCCTTGCCATGTACAACCTATCAATATCTCCATTTAAGTTGAAAGCCCTCTCTGCTGCAAGTATCTTCCTTTTCTCCCTGTCTATCTCCTTAAGTTCATTCTTGTTCCACCTAACTATTCCTACCGAATATCTCAACACTGGTATCGCCGATGTATTAATTGCTTTTATACTATTTTGCCCATTCAATGTTGACTTCTGTAGTACCTTCCTTACTTTCCTCTTGTAGTCTTTTCTTAGTCTCATCTTTATTTCCTCATGGTCTGCTCTGTCCCTCTCTGCTTTCCATCTCCCTCTCTAGAAACTCAACCCATTTCCGTGAAACTCCATTGGCCTCTAACGTTCTCAATACCCACATATGTGATATGCTGTCATCATCCTTCCTCTAGTCTATCCATGCCATTGCTAAGTTTGTCTTCCTTCTACAATTCTCCACCACTGCTTGGTCTATCAACAACTGATCTTTGCACCCTCTCGTCTTTGTCCTACATCCCTTCTGCTCCTCTGGTAGCAACCTGTTATGTTCTAAGTAACATACCAGCCTACTTGAAATTACAGAAGTTAGCAATTTCCAAGTTGTTGGCAGACATGTTATTGGCCTGAAGTTGCTTGTCTCACTACCTTTCTTTGGGTCCTTCTGTATCGGAAATGTCCTTCCCACGAACATCCACTCTGGACACCCACTCACCACACACTCCTCCAATGTTACTGCTAGTCTCTCGTGAATTCTTGTGAACTTCTTCAGCCAATACCCATGTACCTCATCTCTGCCTGGTGCCTTCCAGTTCTTCATCTTCTTTAGCGCCTACTTCAGCTTTAC
The DNA here is from genome assembly GCA_900660155.1 of Hofstenia miamia. Taxonomy (NCBI): domain Eukaryota; kingdom Metazoa; phylum Xenacoelomorpha; order Acoela; family Hofsteniidae; genus Hofstenia; species Hofstenia miamia. Next base: position 1,357,503 of record CABFPE010000067.1, on the reverse strand, counting down.
AGTTGTGATTACTTCTTCTTCTTTTTCTTCTTCTCCTTCTTCTTCTTCTTCTTTCCTGAATTCCTTCTGCATCTGCTGACTTTCTATCTCTGGTCCCGCACGTCCCCATATATTCTCCAAGAACCTTACTACATCCTCGCCTGCTCTAGTTGTAGCCTTTTCTCTTGCATCTAGTTCTTCGTAGAATCTTCCTTCCTGTTTCTCAAACTTCATATTGACTCTTGCCTGCTTTGCCCTTACCCTATACTTTCTCAGTTTCTCAGCGTCTGCAACTAATCTCTGCTTAAGCTCTTCGCTTGCAGTTTCTATAGTCTTCCCCTTACCTACCCTGCACCTGTCCTCTACCGCCCTACTTGTTCTGATCTTCCCTATTTGCTGCCTAATCTTTGCGACTTCATTCTCAATCCTCAACTCCCATGCTGGCTTTCCGTATCTCTTATCTTCTTGTCGTCTTTTCTTCTTAATGTCCATGCTTACATCTTTCAGCACCTTACATTCCCCTCCATACACTAGGCTATTTACTTCCGTGACATTTCTAGCATTTATCCTCTCCAACACTTTATCATTTTTTTATTATTTATTTTATTATTTTATTATTATTTTTATTATTATTATTATTATTATTATTATTTGTATTTTTATTATTTTTTCATACAAAATTTCATAAAATTGTATAAAACCAGGGGTGTAATCGAGGATGTGTTCAAGACGGCTCAGCCCACTTTTTTAAACTTGATTGAGGACCCCTTAATGAGTACAAGTAGCACATTGTACAATTCATGTGAAAAAATAATATTTTAACATTAAAGAAGATCTTCAAACTTGTTCCGGGCTTCACATAAAAATGTTGTATCAAATATTCCCGAAGGAGCTACCATTGCTTGAAAATTCCCCATTTTCCAACATTAAATTTCTTGCCTTTGCTTAATCTATTTTGAATCTAAGTTGAATAAGATTCCATGTTATGTGATATTTGCAGAGAATTCTGCAGAAATACCATTACTTCAAATCAGTCTAATGAAATTAAATTTTCTAACCACATGCAATCTAAACTTCTATTGCAAGGGTAGGCAAACTGTGGCCCTGGGGCAACATTTGACGCTTCATAGGCTCTTATGCCGCCGACGAGAGCTTATATTAATACCAACTTCTATTTGTTTAAAAATATTTTCACTTCATTTTTTATGAATTAGGTGACTAACTTTCCAAAAATACATTTTAAAAAAAAGTTTGCCCAACCGTGTTTTATAGTCATTTGAGAAGTTAACGACAATTAATCAGACTGGACTTTTCTAAGAACGGATAAAATTTAACTTAGCAATCTGAAAATATCATTTGTTGTAATGTTTATGCAACTAGCTTTTCAAATCTGGAGACAAAACAATCCCCAAATTTAAATCATTTTTGAAGTAAGAAATTGATATGTTGTTTGAAATATTGAACATTATTTTGTCATAATTGACTTCGTTTTGCTTTATTCCATAACATTTATGTCACATGTAACAAAGGAATAAGAACCTTAATTCTTGTCCTTGAACTTAAAAGACAAAAAAGACTTTTATATTTTAGTTAAAAGATTTTAACAATAAAGCAAGTATAAATATAATCTTATCTGGTTCTTATATAGACAATCCATGACCATTTATGGACAATTTAAATATCAAACAATGTCTATAAATATTGCTTAGGGTCCCTTAGAAATTTTAGCATATTACCTTATAATAATGTTACATTTTTATCACATGTTTTCCTTTCGTCAGACATACCGATGCTTACCATCATAATGGAGACAAAATATCTTTCCGTAAAATTTGAACAAATGACAATATTGTTACATATTTTGTAAGATTGGGTGTTCATTAGGAAAGGCTTTTCTGTAATGAATACCCGTTTCAAAAGTTTCCAATACAATTTGAAGCACGCCATTTAGAAGTCAACCTAAATTGAAATTGAAACATGACTACTTCGCATAGCGCAAGTATTCCTGGGATATCAGTCATTTTGTAAAGAATTGAGTTTTTCAATACAAAAGGCAGTTTTCAGATCCTATTTGTGTTTAATAACAAGCTCAAAAGCGACTATTCTTCACTATTAGTGTAAAAATTTGTGTCTCAATTATAATTAGAGGAAAATACTTGAATTTATGCTAACCAATCAAAAGTGTCCTTATTAAATAAAACAATGAATCTCAAAACGTATTGCGACAAATGCAGAAATGCTCCATACAAACACAACCGACGTCCAAAACAGCTTAGAAGCCTGCATTTACTACACTGGAGTCGTAAGCTTAACATTAGTTGTATCATGTGGCGTTCTTGGTTTTATTGGTAATTGTTTTCTTCTTTTCTACCAATACAATCTTTCAAAATATACTACATCCGATGTCTTCATTACAACGCTGAGTCTTCTTGATCTCCTCTACAATGCCATTGGTGTAGGGATAATGAGTTGGTTCGACTGCACCATGATGATATTTGGTGACACTCACAAGAAGATTTCAGTTAAGATTGTGTCATATGCTTGTTGTTTTTTTGCGTTTAGTGACTTATGTTTACTATTTTTGCTTTCTCTTGATCGATTCATTGCAGTCTACTTTCCATTTTCGACCAGTAAGTGCTTAGAAACACTTAGTGTATTTAAACTGAATATATATATATATAAAATGGTAGTTTGCTAAGGTTCAACATAATCCATATAAAAATAAATTTATTTGATATCAAACATTTTTGGCTTCATAATCATAGCTTCATCAGTGATAAAGTTGATTGAAATTAAATATGACTTTAGAATAGATGTAATATTTTGAAATGATGAAATTGATTATTTAATACATTGATGTTGCATTCTTTTATAATGATTGTTTGGCGATTTTGTGTAATTGATCTTAGTTATAATAAAAAAATTTCTTTTTGGTTAATGGTAGTGACAATTATATTTCACATTATATGTGGCCTTTAAGGTGGTCTTTAATCCTAGTTTCTATATTTGTTTGCAAATATAATTGTGATGAGTGTTCAGCTCATACATTGGGTAAACAAAGCGATCTCTACAATTACACCAAAATCGCTGAAGCAACATCATTCTATTAAATAAACAATAACATCATTTCAACGTCTAAAACCATATTTAATTTCCCTCAATTTTATCACTGGTGAAGCTATGATTGTGTGTTTGATTTTAAATATATATAATATGATATATCTATACATATATTAACTTGCATTTTCATTTAAATATTATTATATTTAGAAGCAAAGCTATGTTGAGCTTTTGTTCTCAGTTATACAAAAAAGAAAGAAAGTACTAAGTTTTTAATTATATATTTTTAATACTTTTTAGCATTTATGGTGTCGAATATTTACATTAATGTGTCAATATTTTAGAAATGGGTCTGTTGACGTTGCTACGAAATTGAATGCCATTCTATTAATTATTATAATAGCATCAGACGAGAAAAAGTTAAAATTTAACAATGAATGATTCTGTCAAATGCTGTAATTTTTGTCATCGATAGAATTCGTCTCAAAACTGGAAATGATGTTCATTACAATGAATTTTGAAAATTTTCATCGAAAAGTTTATTCTATATTTGAACTAAATTCATAAATATTAATTTTACATATTTATTAAATATAAATTTTGAGGTAACATTAACTTCTGTAAATTGCTTGAAAGATTACTTAAGTTAAGAAATTGGATTTACTGTTTTATATTGTCTGTTATAAACAATTTTTATTTCCTTTGCTTTTTAAAACAATTAAAAAATTTTTTCAACTTATTTATTAGAAGTTGATATTGAAATAACACAATTTCAATTCTAGCCCTAATCATAGCATATACATATATATAAACAGAGGCAAATTTTTTCTTCCGAATATAGACATAATTTTCTAAGAAAAAATTCTCAATCATAGGCTGTGATTCACAAAAAATTGGCTTTATATGTTCCATATTCACCTTCATTTTTGTTCGCTTCCCAAACTATTGCTTTGGAATTTGAAAATATAATCAGAGCATCCTTGCCAAATTTTAGGTGTTGGGGTTTTAAAATTTACAGATAAGTGTATTTTTTGATAATACTGGAATTTTATAATAAATAAACAAGCTAAAACTAAAACTAATTCTTTAAATATGAATTCTACTGGAAACCACCACTTATAAGAATATTGAAGTCTCAAAACGCGCTTCTTTTATATTTATGTATAATATTTTAAAACGTTATTTATTTAAAATATTAAGTATCTAATTGTAGGAAATTTGCTACAAATCCAGCGTTGAAATACCATTATTTAATACAAGACGTCAATCAGTTAAACCTTTTGTTTCTGTGAAACTCACTAAAGAATTTGCATAGAAATTTACCAATTCTGAATTTTTGCTTTTTCGCATTTTTCACAAAACCGTAGATTGAAATTTCTATTTGTTAAACTACAAGTGTGTTTCTCGTTTTGCGTATTGATAGTGCACATGATGCTTAAAAGAAATAACTAATATATTACTTCATTTTGTTATTAAAGCCTTAAATGACACATCAACATAAACAGAAACAGCATCTGTTGATTCTTAGATATTTCCAAGAGTGAAAATTTTAACTTGAGAAGTTAGCGGATTTCTATAAATATATAAAATGTTCAAATTTTTTTAGAAATTTCCGAATATACTACTCCAATAAAACATATTGGTATTTTACACAAATTAAGACATGGTGATTTAGGAAATTATATCTTAGCTGTCTTTTGAATATTTTTGGTATTTGCAATGGATCAGTATAGTATGTGATTCGACTCTACACTCTCAGGGTATGCAATAAAAATATGTATTGGCCAAAAACGTTCTTTACATACCTCACTATATGTTTTTAGTATCCAAAATATTTCAATTAATTGAGTAGAAATTGAATTTCAAAGATTGTTCTTCAAATACAGTAACTATGAGTTATATTTACATCAAAGTATGGCATTGCGCATAAACAATGCAAATACTAAGAATATCTCAAATGGAAAAGGAAAAACCATCATTTGATTATCATAATTCTAAAATTATCAGTCTGTTCTACTTCTTAGTGCCTTACTATTAAATTTTATTTAAATATGTTACGAAATCCAAAGTATTCAATAATCACATCGAAAGAGAACTTCATTGACTACGTGAACAACATTCTAATAAATTGCTTATATTATCTTTTAATATTATTCACTTATATATTTGAATATTTCTGCAGTATACATTTTTTTCTTATTGTAAAAAGCGTGTCCAAATATTGAGTCCTCAATGTCAAGTAAATTGTTGCAAATTGTATTTATTGTATACACCAAGACGAAATCTTAAAATATTTACAAGTTAAATTCCTTTAAATTGAGTCAACTAAAGTAGTATACTCTTGCTATTAGCACAGCAAGCCCATATTATTAGAAATTTCTGTAACTTATCTTTGATCTTAGCAACAAGATGAAAAGGAAAGCTTTCACTCTTAGATCTTTTATTTTGATTGATAAAAAAATTTTCTTTCATTACCAAGAGTGTTCAAACGTTCTAAATTTTTTATGAATTTTCATGCAAATTGCAATTCATTATTAATGCTAAGCTAACAAGTGTCAGTAGCACAATCGAGATCTCGATGATGACAAGTCAATGACAGATTTTTGCAAGAAAATTTTAATTGCTGAGGTAGAAATACAATGAAATTTATTGATGGTTAAATTTGCTGAAGAATGATGACGCTTGCAACGCAAGCTTTGACCAGAAATTTTGAAAAGTGCAAGTCTTATGTACGAATTCATTATGATGGAAGAACATTTATTTGCTAATGTAAGCAATTTCATCATTAAATACCTAAGAGATCTGACATTCTTTTGCTTCATGTTTCAGACTTCTCTAAGACATTTAATGTTCTTCCTTATCTCCCTCTATGTGTGTTCTAGCACATATTATACTGTAAGATAGTCTAAAAGTTTAAGACATGTTTTCTACATATTTGAGAATATTGGGTGTTTTAAATTTTATTTAGCGGGATTATATTAAAAACTAGGTTGACCACTTTTACCCAACTATTGCTCATTCTGCATAGTAGCTATGATTTATCTAAGAAAATATTCATATATATATATATATATATATATATATATATATATATATATCCAGAGTAGTACTTTCAAATGGAAAATGCCACTAGCCATGGACTTTTAGATTGTTAAGTAATAAAGGCTGAAATATATTTTTACCCCTGGCTAAATATGCCCGAATAGATCATGTATATGACCTTTGGAAAAAATGATGACATATCTATGTACATGTAGAGCAAGCCTAGAACTTTCGTAGGGTGTATAGCAATGAAACATAGAATGCTTAGAAACCCAGCTAATCCTCAAATGCAAAGATCTACATTTTTCGAGAAATGTTATCAAAACAAATGCTCTTAAAGGCCAAAATTAACCTAAGTTTTGTTTTTAAAAATCTTTGCAAAAGTTTGCAAATTTTTTAACTATTATTGCCCTTAAATAAACTGCAATTTAAGTCTGACTTCCACTGACATAGTCTTTGAAGATGTTGAAATTCTTTTTGTTTTGTAAATTATTTAGGAGAAGATATATTTTTAATCTTTGCACCTACAAGAGAAAATTATGTGCCATATTTTTTCAGATACTTACATTATGCTGCATAATATATATATATATATATATATATATATATANTGTTAACACAGAAAAACGTGCAGAAAACCCTTGATCACGAAATGGAATGCTATGAACAAGATAGTCTGCAGCTCACATTTACTAAAATTATTCAAAGCGTGGAAATGATTTCACGAAGAGGGTAGAAATTGTCACAATGATGCGGATCAATAAAAACGATCCTAATAGTATAACAAAAAAGAAGTAAGGGACAACATCAGTTTCTTTTACAAAGATGTGGCAAATACCCGGAGTTTATGGAAAGTCTTCATGTTTTTCTACACCGACAACCAAATCAGAGAAGATCTAGCACACATGAGCACAAATATTATGACATCTTTTCACAGAAAATCAACGAATTAAGAGAAATTACGCTGATAGCAGAAGATTTTTGAGAAGCACGGTTCCTGAAATACGCCAACATCATAACAATAGAAAAAAAGGCGGTNTTTTAAATGTATTCTATATATATATATATATATATATATATATATCGAATACATTTAAAAGCGTATTCTTAAAATATGAGAAAATCATTTATTTCGTAAAAAATAACAGCTGTTACCAATTTTCATTTAGGAAGATAAAGCAGAAAAGAATAAACTGCTGCCGTTATTGTATTTTTTCAAATATTGTATATTAATTTCACACCAGCCTGAGTTTTGCTGGATCTGAAGTTATTTTCTCTGACTGTTTATATTGTTTTGATTGCTAATTGTCAACTCTAAAACAAACAAACTTTTTAGCCTTAATGTGACACTTTCATTCTTCCAGATTCTATTCAGAACATTATTAATTGAAAAATGCGAAATTGTTACAGTAATTGGCATGCTTGATTCCTACCTGCAAACCAATGTTAAGTCAGCAATGTACATGTAGATATGGATTTCAGCCTATGCCAAGTTTAAAATTAAAATGTCTTCAAAAGAATTATTATTATTATTATTATTATTATTATTATTATTATTATTATTATTATTATTATTTTAATGTTTATTAAAATTAATAATTTACAAGAATTGAAATGAAATTATAAATTAGCACAATAAAAATTTCACAGCAATATTTTAAAATTATAAATAAATTGATGAAATAAAAAGTAGATATTTATAGATTATCAATGCAATTAGACGTTTTTGAAAATGTGCTTAAAAGCCTTCATTTAATATTTTAAAAAATATTTATCTTATAAAAGACTAAATCAAGTGTTGAGCTTATACTGATGATTTTTACATTATTAATGGTTATTTTTAGCATTTAAAAATATACGTTTGTCACTTTGAAAACTTATTCTCAGTTTCTTAAAAATATCCGTAAATTTGGTGCTTTGATATTAAATTAATAGAGGAAATGCCTATTTATATGTAAAAATAAAAATCTTAGTTTTGGAGTCATTGTTGATATACTCAATCAAAATCATAATTTATGGTTTATCAGATATATCTCCCTAAAAGAAAAATACTCTGACTTCTTTAAAATATGCATTTGACCAGATGAAGCACTCATTAATAAATTTAGACTTGAAATTTGAATTTGTCGCACGCAAGTGATTTTAATGTATTTACTAATTTCTTTGAAAAAGATACCAACTATACAGGTATGTCTTGTAAACAAATTGCTACTTAAACAAAGGAATTACCGAGAGAGTAAAAAAATTAGTGACAATTGACACTTGGGGAATACATATAATTTCAAAATTATTTTAAACTCAATCTCTCTAATATACACAAAAGGTACTAGATTATATATATATATATATATATATAGTAGATTTGAAAAATGTGAAAATGCTCAACCTATTTGCAGCTAAGTGCCTAGAAATATCACAAACAGATACCCATTGGAGAATGACTTTCTTAGATACAAAATCATAAATGCAAAATATCATTAAACTTCATGCTACTAAATGCAATCATAATTTAACCTATAGTACTGTTTCTACAGAACCTTTGTAAATACACTATCGCTAAGAATAGCTTAACTGCCTAAAACGCCTTACTGCTGGTGCTATCTAAAATTCATTGGTAAATTACGCTACAGAGTTATTGAGGAACTTATCAGCAATCTTTTAGAAAGAAATATCAAAAATGCACAATGGCAAGTCCGAATATTGTTGGGATTGTTAGTCGCAGCTGTTTACATCACTTGGCATTGGCGTCCATTGTTTTACTCCATTTACTTCATATCAGCCGGCATCATCGGCATCTACGCATGCATTTTAAGCAAGGTTACACTTTTTAATGAACATTATAAATTCATTTTTAACATTCTCTGTGACATATCATTAAAACGATTAATGTTTAGATTTTACCAATTTACTTCATATTACCAATTCAAAATGAGATAAAGTGTTGAATGTACAAATGCATTAATTATAATTATTTATATCGTTTTTACCCTTAGAATTATCGTCGCTTGTATATTTTCAGATTACTGACCTGCCTCTGTACACAACCAAATGTCAATGTTGATAAGTTAGGATAATTGGTGTATCCTAGTGAAATGAGCTTGAAAATGATTTAAAAATATACTGTTCCAATATATGTATGCTTGAAGTTTGCTAAGTTTTATCCATATTATCATGAACCATGTTTGAGCAAAATTGGTATAGCGAACCAACTATCTACTGCTGGCCGTCACACGTGTGTAGTCTCAACAATCCAAGTGTTATAAAGAAGCATTGCAACGAATATTAAATATGTTTAATATACAAGTTAAGATTAGTGGCAACATTACATTACACACTGAAGTTCTTAAGGTGTTATAAAGTCATATGTATACATCAAACACAACGCAAGCAATTATGTAAATTTTGTTAAGGTATAAATTCGGAAATTGCTACTGTGTCGCATAAGTGAGGCATTTTCTTTATCTCTGCAAATATTGTATCACAATAAAACAATCGTCCCTTCAAAATTTGAATTTTTTACAGGAATGTAATTCATTTACGTAATGGATTAGTAATGAATTCTCTATATTTTGAAATTAATAAGTTAAGTTAACTCTTATCATTTAAGCATTCGAAAGTTCCAGTTTGAGTTAAAATTCAAATGAAGCTGATAGTTAGATCAAACACTTGTGAAATTTTTCAATATATTTATATCAATGCTTTCTTCAGCCACTTCTAAGTGTATATTTGCTTAATCACACAAGTTTTATAGGAACACGATATTTTTACATACTGTCACTATAAATAGGTAAGAAAATTGAAACAATCGACAACTAAATTCAAACCATAAGTATTTTGTAGCTCGTATCTTGGACTTTTATTTCGAAAAAATCAATTTAAATAGAATTCAACTAGCGCATAAACATAGGTGTACAATTTTGATAATCATAAACACCACTTGTTCTTAATTTTGGTGAATAGACCCATTCGATGTACCGTAGCTTTTTAATGTGAACAGAGCTGTGTATTCAAGGTTATTAACCGGGTAAGTCTCCTGTTAACTTTCTATTTTTCACTGGACGTGTGCGTAATTCGTACGTATTTCTACTTACGTGAAATCAGTAGTAAGTAAAAATACATTAGTAGACTCATGAGCAAAGCACCAAAGGCACTTCTGCCGCATTAATTGCTAAACCGAACATGTCAGGATGACATTTTTGTCGGAAACAGCCTTAATTCATTATTACTAGTTTTTCGACCTAAATGCAATATGGTTTTGGGTTTGCTATGATAGTTAAAGTTAATTATGTAGCCTTTTTTTCACGGTATTTTGCAGAGACGCTAAGCAACAACCTATTGCTTACAAAGGCAAATCAATTTGTGCAAATTAAAAAATCTAAGTGAAATTTAAGAAGTTTTTCAATTAAATACAAATAAAATGTTTGTAAAAAGCCATCTCTATGATAATACAAAGAAAATCTTAAAGGTTTTCTTTATAAATAATGCAATAATCATATCAATATTTTAGGGTATTTAGAATATTCGTTGCAACTAAATCATGTGAACTATTTTACTTCAACTAAATTTTATTTCAAAAACTGATGGTGATTAGCAATGATGCAGTACGAAACATAAATTCAACTATTTTGTTGAAATGTCAACATAGGAATGCTCCCTTGACATTCAATCACCACGAATTTTTATCTTATGCTGAGAGTTGTATACAAATTTTTCTTTTTTTGCTTGACTCAAATTTTTTAATATATAGTTAAGGGTTTACATGATATTATAGAATTTCCTTCCACTCATAATATCATATTGCTTGGGATACTAAGTAGTAATTGTGCGAATGTGAATTTTAAGTTAATTAAGAAGCTACAAGTGATTTTTGCATTTAAATGGCATCAATCCTAAGAAAAAATCATTGTTGGCTCTCAGTCTAATATTATTAGTAGGTTACAGTTTGCGCAACTGAACTAATTAAAAGGGGTAAATTTAAACAACCAAATAGCGGAAGTAACTGCATTATATTTAGAAAATTGATTTCTTAATTTGTTAGAAAGCAATAACATGAAATGCAATTCACTCACAACAATTTTCAATTAATCTTTCATATTATTTCAACATCAATTAGTACCGATGTTGCGGATGGAATAACATTAATTTTATTATAATACAGTTAGATTAGACTCTGTATTATTTACGGCCTTGTTTCTTATGATAATAATTCCTTATTAAATGAACTATAGGTATATGCTTCACTTATAATTTGAAGGCTTCTAAAAATTTATGTGATTCTCAATTATTTGTTTGAGCTTAGTAAGATTTTCTCACTTATTTTGTAAAATTTTGTAAAATGTTAAAATGGAATTTTTGCACACATCAAATAGTGATAATGGTTTTTGATGGGCCATTGTGTATATTTTTTTAAAACCTTTAATAAAGACCGAAGTTTTGCGCTACCAATTTTCCAGCTTAATAGTAAAAACAACAAAATTATGCAATGTAACATAGTTAAAAAACGGGTTGGGTCGCTTTCGGGTCGGACCCAATTATTCAATTCCAAATCGAGTTGAAGATAATAATTTTTTGTAAATACTTACAGCAGTTCATATTTAAGTAAATTCGTATACATTTATTTTTCATTTGAACGTTATTTAGCATATTATTATTACAATCAATCTATTATTATACATTTGATTGGATATTTACTATTTCAATTCAGTACGTCATGATTATAATGATTAATAGACATGAAACTTCTATTAAGCTAATATTGCGACATTCACATTGCTAACAAAGGTCAATCTTTTCAGCTCAATTATCAAGTGTGCAATCAGAACCGGAAACACTTAAGGGCCACTTAATTGCTATATTTTGCACTTATTATTAAACGTGTTAATTTTATCATAAATCTTTCTAATTATTTTTAAAGACAACTCAATTACTTGCCTTCTAAAATTCTATCACATAATTTTGTAACCAAATTGCAAAACTCGTTTTCGGGTCGATCTGCTTTGACAATTTCAACCCGATAACAACTATGGTTTGCAATGCAAAACAATTTGCTTTTAATATTTACCCTTATCCAATTGCTGTGTCAGCGCATTTTTAGGGTACACTCAATGATTTTCCCAATACTTTGTCGTTTACATACAAAATATTACTTTTAATATAAAATGGCGAAACAAATATTCATTGCAAAGAACTAAATTATAGTCGAATTTCTGTGAAATAGGCATCATTGACAAACAAATTTTCTAGATAATAGTTAGGCCTATATTCGGTAGATATTATATTTTCAATAAATTACTCATATACTTTGTTCAAAATTGAAATTGCTTAGTTTTTCCAGTAAGAGATTACAAACCAATATCATATAAGAAATGCAGTGCCAACTTTTCAAATATTGAAATGAAGTATTAATTTTTACTGGTAATATTTCAAGTCGAAATTAAGCTTAATTTTTCTGTATTTCGCCTATCTTAGCATAATCAGAAGTAAGAAACTCATCTTAGCTGTTGCACGTGTTTGATTAAATGCCAATCTTGCCTAAAACGTTTTAAATTTCGAACTTAACAAAAAATAATTTAAACAATTAAGTGTTTTTTGTAGTAGTGTAATTTCTTCTAAGCTTTATGCACATTCAAAACATATTGTAGACTTCTCTAAATTTCATATCTAAAATTATGTAGTTCGCATTTAATTATGTATAGATACATTACATTTTATATATTAAATTTACACATAAGTTTGTTATATTATTTTATTAGTTTTTGTAAAAAATTAATTCTTCTTCAAATTTACTAAACGGTATGTTTGGATCTAATTTGTATGAACATTTAAATTTGATTAAAACAATGTATTGACGTGCCGAAGATAAAATATTTTACTAACAGAAACGATTCATGAAATAAATTGAAGTTAGTTTTGAGAATTGGGACCGACCCAGTCAATAAATTATTAATACCTTTAACCAATAGCTTCCTCTTAGTAATCCCGAGGGTCACATTTGAAGAAAATTTAAAACGAAAATATTTTGTACAGCTGAGATAATTAAATAGGTATATAATCTCTATTTAAACATTATAAATTGTACTTTAAATTTATTGTCTGTTCTTTTATTGAAATTTTTAAGAAAAATTTAAGATTTGATTTTTCCGGAGTTCCCGAAGTGAGCAATTAGGGAAATTTCCTAAAACTAAACCAAAGTATTTTGAAAATTTGCTTAAAAAGTCATAAATATGCATTCTTAATCAAAATCAAATCAGCAGAAGAAGCATCAGTTAACGGACTGCTAATAATATAGTGATTTTCTCTATTGACTTATGCATCACCAGTTTGGTATGCTCAATAACATATATGAACGTTACATAACTCGTCTTAAGATCTACATTTTTACTCATCTATTTATATTTAAGGTTTTTGGAGTTAGTTTTTTTATCAAATTGTTTAATTGAGCATCCTACATTTCACTATACTCTCAAAAGCGAACTGAATTAAGATGTTCTTCATAGTTACTTTTCTGTTTAAAGCCCACCATTGAAGAAAAAACAAAGAGAAATTCCTTTCAAGGAGTAGAAGAGCTTGTGAATTATATCTACACGTACAGTAATATATGCCTGTTTAACAAACCTAACACTGTTAAGAACACTTACTGAATGAGCTGTTCTGGAATCGATTTACTTCCTTTTACAAATCTAGGGGCCCCTGTTCATATCGGTTACTATGTCTCTGTCAAAGTTGTCATTCAAAATCTGTTGTTTTAGTTTATTAAGGAACACATTTTTGTTATTTTAATTTCGTCTTCCCTATTGGAAATATAGTCCATTACTACTACTACTAATATTTTTCAATAAATTCTAACATTGATTCACTCAAAGCCGTTATAATCTTTGGTGTCTAATGCTTCACAATTATATTTCACAAAGATTGTTATAAACGCTTTTTCTTTCAAAAGTTGATAAGAAACTGAAATTTTATTAGAAGTCTTTTGAAGTATTATTAAGGTCATTAAGTTCATTATTTTCATTTGATTAGAAAAAATTTTAGACATTTTCCTTAAAAATTATTACGTCGTGTTTTTGATAGTCTTAAGCTCGGCTAATTTTATTAAATTAAATGCAAATGGGATTAAAACGCCACACTTCCTGAAGATTAGCTAGAAATAATGAATATTTTTAATATACTATAGACATTAATAGCCTGCATTTAATTCCCTAAATTAGCTTAATGAGCCTGTTTTGCTAATCATCAGCTTTATGAATTTTAGCAAACCCAATTGTACAACATAATTCATTTATCTAATAATAGGAAAATGAACTCAACAATGACAAATAAAAATATTTTGATTACTATGTTTTCTGCAAACTGGGAAATTCTGTACAAATCTTAGATTCTAATTGCTAAATTTTTTCTGCAACAATAAATTTCTTTTTAAATTGACCAAAGTGGCTTTCAATTGGAAATTTCAAAATTAAAGCAGCTTGACATTTTTTCATTATCCTTTCAAGTGCTTAGATCTACTTTCATCACATTTTATCAGTATGATTGATTGCCTTAAATTTAAGCATTTCAATTCATTTAAGCTAATACAATAAATGCAATTATTGTCAATGTTAATACATTTAGCAAATCAATTATGTATTTTTCTTTTTAATGCACAGCGAAATAGTAAACATTTTTATAACGCAAGGACTGATATTTAAGCTACATTACAAAAGACTTTTTTGATATTCAAATATAAAAGAAGGTTAGCATTCTGTGGAGCCGTAAATTTTTAGTTTCACGTCTCGTTTAGCTCCACTGAATTTGTTAGTAGTCCCTCTCTTGAAAGTCACAAAAAATATGAATTCATGATCCCACTATGTGGCTTCTATTTTGGCCAGATTTGCAAAAAATAGGGGTAATATTTTGAAATTTGCGGTCCGTGTTTCTTGAAATATATTTAGCATCATAAAACAGAGCTGCCGTTGATATTAGCATAAATGTTTAAACTCAATTGACATTAAGAAACATCAATTGATATTTGATTATTTGGATTGACAATCACAATATTACATGTATAGAACGCAAAGCATCACGCAAGTCCACCACTTTGCTTAGCCAAGATGTGAATTATTATGTAAAATGATTAATTATATTTCAATCAGGGCATCATATTAGTCTTGATATGCTTACCCAATTCAAAACAAAATTTAAATGATTAGTTTTGTTTCAACCCAGTCCAAATTGCAGTGAGTTTTTATTATGTGCGACGCAACTTTACATTATTTCTAAATGGGACCAAATATGACCTACCGACAATTTCACTTTTCCTAAAGGTTTTTCCTCATTACAATTATATATAGACAAGTTTGAAAAGGAAAACATATTAAAATATAGAAATTTCAAGAAAATATTTTTTATCTAACAATAACAACTTGAAGTGCAGTATTTACTAAGGTACTAAAATCCATTACATAATATTTTACTAAGGATTCTCTATTAACTTTGTTTAGAATTTTTGATTAGTTTTCTTTGTACTAGATGTTTGACCGTTTTTTCGCTCGGGAAATGCATTCAAAAAGCAGAAAATTCTAAAATTCTATGCCTCAAGGATTTGAGACAGTATACGCATTACAACTAATAATGTAGTTTTAGCGTAGTTTTTCAGAAAAACAACTGTTAAACAGTAAGATGAACTATGAAATGCCACTTATATAAAGAAATGAAGTATGAGATCATTCAAGTCAATAATTAATTCACTAATTATGTAATTGATTAAATGTGTCTAAAAACTTCAGGAAGTCATGGGGGTGATAAAAACATATGATGTTGGTACCTAGGTCTAAAAGTTTCTGAATTATATGCGGACAAACACACACACATTTTGCCCTTTATATAATAGATTGCAGTATAGCAATTTTGATATTTTGACCATTTTCTCTTCTCCATTTATCATTATTTTTATAATGGAGTTAGATAGAGGAGACATGTATGTGTTAAATTTTATGGATTCATTAAATGTAAATTTAATTTATTACGAAACTAAATGCCATTGCAAAACAGATTAACAATTGTTCATCTGAAAATACAGTCACAGCACAAATTTGCTAAAATTGGATAGCAAAATTTCAAAGTTGAACTTAACAGAAATAATTTTTAAAAAGGTGGTCAACCAAAAATAATTTAAAAGCTACATTACAAGTATGGTTTAAAGAAAACTCAAGAATTCATAAATGCTATCACGTTATGTAATGTGTTCATATATTTAGTAAGATCACACTGTGATTTTAATTGTTATTAGAATAAACTTTCTTAAAACACCTATTTATTATGCAAAAGTAAAAACATTTAAATAATAAAAAAAGTACATTCTGTGTAAAAAGTCAGTGCGCATAGAAATTTTATATTTGATGAAAACTGTAATTTTGATAACAATAGCATTAAGTGAAAATTCAAACAGGTAATAAATATTTCTGTCGTCTATTGGATACCAGCTAGGTGTACACATATTGAAAATGGACAGTGCTTGAACACATGTTATTAATAATGCTGATGTTTTTATTGTTGAAATACTACAGTGACATTCAACTGTTAAACTTTTGATTCAGCCTGCTTAGAATACTGATGTTTCACCACTGGATGAAGTCATTTTTAATGTTTTGGCAGATGTTCTTGAAATAATCAATCCTATAACAAGGCAAGAGGTATACGAAGCTGCTCTGAAACACGGCCATCAATATCATAGCGAAAGATACTGACCCACATTCGATGACAGATGCATGTAGATTCCTCTGTTACCTGTTTGGAAGTTCACTTAATACTATTGTTATCAAAAGGAGTTCTCATTTAATAAATAAATGTCTATTTACACTTTTTACTTTTTTTATTCTGTCATACTTGCAATACAGAAAAAAACACAGAACAATTTAATTACTGTTTGACCACTCTCCTGCATAATGTTTTTCGAACACGTAATCATGCCCTACACTACTTTGGAATATTGACCCAACCCTGTATATATTTTCTATTTGCATTAGTTCTTTGTGCAACACAACCCAAAAATTTAGCATAAAATATAACATAATCCGTGGATTGGCTTGAGTTGGCAACTACAACCCTGAAGTCTATCTGAATATTTATAAATGTTACTTTTGGTTTATCTTTTCAATGGAAGCAAGCTAAACAGAAATGGATTGATTTTTGATAATCATAGGATATTCAAAAGACTACTTTTAGAATTTCTATTAATCATTGTCACTCTTAATACATGAGTTTCAGAACTACTGTAACATAAAGGTTTTCCAGAAACTTGACAAAATTTGAAATTTAAATAACAAAGACAGCCTTTTCCAAAAGAAGCATTATGTAAATTATTTTCTCGAAAGAAATGCTAATAAAGGAATTTTCGTTTTTATTGATGACGCATTCTACTGGTGTTCAAATTAAATTAAGCTAATCTATGAATTTTTTAGATATTGTGCAGAAATAAGAATTCAAATAAAGGTCTTTCGATCAAAGAGTTAAAACTTACAATGAACTGTGCGGTTCTTTCAATAATGGCAGTTTTGCTCTTGATTCCATGCACCCTGGCGTTTGTATTAGGGCTGAACTCTGTACAAGCATATTTCACTGACAGATTCGGTGACTGTTCGCTCTTTATCCTCGTTGCACTCATTCATCATCCTCTTCTTGGTTTAAACTTCACAATTCACCCATACTTACTTTTCATGACATCGTCAAGGTACTGGGGTTTTTATTGTAACGAGTAGGCAGTTTAAATTATAAACGACAAGAGCATTTCTTCTGAAGCTACTCTTTTACTACTCAAAGATAATGCTCACACATCTTTGACAGTTTTTATCTGCCCTTCCATCTTCAAGCTATTTTTATATTTCCCAGCTTTTCATACATATCTGTTCGTCCAATTTGTGTTGACAAAGTAAAAGATTTCGAAAAGATTTTAAATCGTTTATTGCTAAAATAATATTATTGAGTGTAATGGTTGCTTTAATGTGTACACCACTTAGTCAAATTTATGGTTATTTTTTCTAATTTTGATGGCCTTCGTAGTAATGTTATGATATAAAATGATTGCGTAATTCTAAAAATTATTTCCAAATTAAAAATATTTATTCAAAATTCGAAATTTGTGAAAGAATATTAATAATGAGTTGTTTGTCCAGTTTTCCTATTTGGCTACCAACTAAAAATATGCTGTTTTTTGCTTGACTTATTAGGATAGAATTGTGATTCGTAACATGTTTAATTGCTTCACAGCCATCCAAAGATATCCTTCCTTGTCCCAATCTATGAACCTTTTTGCTAAAAACTACATTTAAGCAGCTTTAGGAAAAATGTACGAAACTTCAAAAAATACAACATAATTTAAATATGGTAATATGGTTATAATATACATATAACTCCTTTATGCAATTGAATTGAGTAATATTGTTTGTCTACAATTTTTTTCCAGTGACCCTTAGGTCAACTAGTATTTGTTTACGCAACTAAATCTACTTCACATAAGCCGTACACAAGATCCACTCTAGAAATTTGGTTTTAATTTTCGTAGCAATTTGCTTTATATAAAAAGTTTCAATAACACAAAATACGTTTCTGTACGCTGTAGGTTTTTCATCTATTTCGTTCAATAATTGAAGAATTACTATTGTTGTGGCGATACTCACAGCTATATACGAGGGTTACACATATTTAGGTAGTGTTTGAATAGTTGCGTTATCAGACTGATAAGCATACTTCTGTACAAAGATAACCAAATAGTTGCTATGCTTCTCAAATATACAAAAATTTTTGAAATTATCACGCAAACACATTTTATTGATTTTTATTTAGATATCAAAAAGGGGGCTCAAGGAGCAACACACAATCTACTACGACAGCATCCTAAATATTCCATTACTTACAGAGTTTTCCGCATGATAGAATGAATGATTTTAAAAAAGTAGTAAAATTGTAAAGAGAATATTAGACAGGAAAATCTTCAGACTAATATTCTCCACTTTAGTTATACCCAATGCAGTAGTTTTGAAAAATAGAGAATCATCTGGTGTGGAATTCACTTGCAGTATCCCACCAGCACTTAATAGTGTTATGTGTTGTTTCAAATTTACATTAATTTTTGTTTTAATTCATGTACAGTAACCTATAAATTGTATCACTACTTAAATAGATTTATTTTTCTAATATATTTTCTATTATTTGACAGATATGTAGCTTGTAAACAGCCTATACAAAGTTTTGTATAAAATATCAAATAACTCCTATAAGTCCAATGACTTCGTCATCTTTGTTCAGGATATATGGGGTGATCACGCAGTCTCTTGCAATCGTAATGGTGATAGGATTAGTAGACATGATCGTTTACGTGACCGCATATATTCTATTTGTAGTTCTGCAGGATTGTCACCAGCATGTGAAAAAAAGGGTTTAATATCAAATACTCTATCCCGCCCTGGCGATATTTTCCTTCCTTCGTGGCTTGGCGGCCAACCTGCTGCCCTAGATATCACTGTAACTTCTTCGTTGCAACCATCAAATTTATGTCATGCATCTTCAGAAGCAAGTGTCAGTATAAGAGAAGCAGAAGAGAGGAAATATCAAACTCATGCAATTTCATGTGAAAAAGAAGGGATTTTGTTCATCCCCCTAGCAGCTGAAGTCTTAGGAGGATGGTCAAATACTGCCATTAAAACAATGTCACGC
>CABFPE010000067.1:1306633-1333752 GCA_900660155.1 Hofstenia miamia | reverse complement strand
AATTTCCTTTTTCAAACACCGAAGATAATCAAGTCCATGAACTAGTATCAATTAAACGAGAATTATCTGATCTTGCGAAATCCAAGCCGACAAAGACTAATTAAAAAGAAAGTCATTAAGCAATTAAGAACAAAAAATTTAACTAAAGCTCGGCAAAAATTCTTTAATCAATTAAATTCTATTCGAGAAAAATGGGATACTTCCATAAATTTAATGGAAAATCTAAAGGCCTTTAATCCGAAATAAATAAATTAAACATCAATAATACCACCGTAACAGACAAAACTCAAATACTAAATCATTTAAATTCAACATTCAAAGAACTTGGAAATTTCAATTTCCCACCTAATAAGAAAAAAGAAAATTCTGATAATCTCAAACAATCAAAACAATTTTCCTTTAGACTTGCTACAATCAATGAATTAGAAGACATTGTTAAAAAAACTTGATACCAACAAATCAACCGCTTCTTATAATCTCCTATTTTTTATTATTAAACGTTTTTTTCCTATTTTTGGAGAACAATTCTTAGTCGCATTTAATCAATGTATTATTGATTGTGAATTTCCAGACTTACTAAAAAAATCAGATATAACTCCTATATATAAAAAAGGTGACAACCTAAACGCAAAAAATTATAGACCCATTTGTATTACACATCCTTTTAGCAAACTTTTTGAAAAACTGTTGTATATTCAAATAAACGCATTCCCAAAATCTGAAAACATCCTATCGAATAAGCAATTTGGTTTTGGTGCTGGGCATAGCGCCCAGGATGCAATTTTATCGATCACGCAACAAATTAAGTCTAATATATCTCATAATAACTGCAGTTGTGTAGCATTATTAGATTTAAGTATGGCATTCAATTCAATGAATTTTGATATCTTGCAAGACAAGCTTATAAATTATAATTTTGGTGTTAACTCAATTAGTTTAATTATGAACTTCTTAAAAAATAGACAGCAGCGTGTAATATTAAACAGTAAAAAATCAAGCTATGTTACGACTGACCATGGGGTGCCCCAAGGTACTCTACTTGGCCCTATTTTATTTGCAATTTTTGTAAATGATATAATAAAACATGTTAAGCACAGCGACATTTACAAATATGCCGACCACACATGCTTAATAAGTACCGCAAAAAATGCTTTTGATGCTACAAAAAACCTCCAAACAGATATAGAAAAATTAAACAATTATTTTACAAATAATCAACTGAAACTAAATATTGAAAAAACTCCATTTATAATTTTTTCATCGAAGGCACAAAGAAATCTAATAAATGATATAAAACTAAAGATAAATAATGAGTCAATAAAGCAAAGTGAATCAGTCAGCTATTTAGGAGTGGAGATAGATAATGAATTAACATTTGAAAAATTTCTGCTGAATAAGATATTGACTGAAGGCATTAGATATCTTTATCACTCAATGTAATATTAAGCAATTATCACAAACAACTGATACATGCTTTCTGTTTGTTTCATTTTCAATACTGTTTCTTTCTTTTAACTAACCTAAATTCGAAACATCGTATGCTTCTATCAAAGACATTTAATTGGTGTATAAAAACTATAAACTTTGCACAAAAGCATTACGAGGCATCAGTATATCTTAATAAATATAAAATATTATCTCCCTTCTATCAAATTCATCTGCATATGCTATTTATTTTATTTAAATTCAAATCTCTACAAACATCTCTTCTTTTCTTTAATAACTATATTAAATTAAATGAGCGATCGCAAAAATTTTGTATTTAGATAAAAATTATAATGGCTTTCATCACACTTCAATTAAATTATGGAATAATTTAGATTATGAAAAACGAATAGAAAAAAACTATAAAAAGTTTAGAAAGAAATTGAAACAATTTCTTCTAATAAAACAGTATACATTAGGGGACGGCAATGCATTCGAAACATACATCCAACATTTAGAACCTACACAAATATTCACTCAAACACTGATTATATTATTGTTTATTGTACATATTAATTTGTAGTAAATTATTTTTTTATATATTATTTTTTGTCATGTGTTAGTATGTAGATTTTTTGTATACATATATTGCGCAATAAATTTGCTCTGACTCTTATTCCAGTGTATCGCTTTGGGTAAATTCGTATTGACGAAAACACGTATTAGATTGTAACGTTGCTTAGGAGAAGACAGTTGAACAAAATTTTCAATATTAGGAATTTTGTCTAGTTCAACTGACATCAGTAAGTTAGAGGAATGGGCCGGAATCCGGTATCTTGTAAAATCGACAACTACACAACCAAATCCGGATATCCAGTATTAGATAAAATTTAGCTTATTTACAGGATTTTACCGGATAACATGTTCTGGGATAAAACTTGACTTAAAAACGGAATTTTCGAGGAAAAAGCTAAATTTTTTCCATTATATGGAAGTTGTCATGAAACAAAACAAGTTTTTCTGACAAATCAGGACGTAGTCTATTTAATATTTACATAGTTTCATTTGCAAGAGATATTAATTGAGAAATAAGGTTGTTCTTCATTAATAATTAGGGCAGCCAAATTCACAAAAGTAATTAAATTAAGAAAAAAACTTAAAAATTTGTGCTGGTTTGTGATTGCTTTAAATCAGTTGAACTAAAATGTATATTTTCATTCAATTTCAATTAATGTACTTCCTCGATTCACCCCGAGAAGTTTAATTGCTAGCTATAATTGTTGACCTGCCCTGACCGGACCCATTGGTCAACGCGTTCTGTGACTGTCCATATATACTGGCAGCTGAAAAAATATTAAATGAACTATATACATTATTATTTCATGGATTCTGCAAGGCACACGTGTTGTAGAGTTGTGACATTCGTATTCATGCAAAATCTATGAGGGTTCAATTAAAGCTGTTATTATAAAAAAATCAAAGTTGTTCAATGTTTGACAGAATTGAAGTTCCACCAGATGTTGTTATTACTCTCACCCTTGATCTTGCAAATAATACCTGTTAAATAATAGCTTATATCAAGTCACTATTAAAAATTCCCGTTTCATTGCTGTAATGGATGGAAAGGGGATGGACATTTTATCGGAATTGTATGCCAAGTTACGAAAAAGTCAAGCAACATTGACTGCAGTTGAGAGATGTTTCTCTATGTTTAGAAAACTCTTAGCCTATGACAGAAATCTTAACCACAATAATATATGGAAGTTTAATGAAGTAGTTGCTTGAAAAAACTGACTCTTTATTATGTAATAGTTTTTCTATTTGTTTTCTATTTTGTTCTCAGTAATAGAAAACGTTTATATTGCTTAAACGCATCATTTTGAAAAATAGATGGTCATGCTTTACGACATATTTAAAGAAATTCTGTCATATTTTGTCATAAAATAAGGTCATATTTTGTTTTTTACGGTCATATTTCTGGTTGCCTTAGTAATTATTGAACAATATAATATATTCTGTTGTTCAGGAATCATAATATGAAAGTAAAAAAGAACCAAGTGCAGTATTCAAATGCATAATTTCTGCTTGAAAAATAAATGTTCGCAAAGATTTCCAAATGTTGATGGATTTTTTTACATTATCTCAGAATCAGGGGAAAAGGCGAAGCTCTAACAATGCCTGTGCCTGTTTGTCAAGCGACAAAAGTTTGCAATAAAGCAAAATTGATGTTTTATTTTGCTTATACCTGACATTGAATTAGTCCTAATCTCTACAATCCATAAAATACCAACATTCTTTTACATGTTCCAAAAATGGTCTCCAGTCTTTTTTAAAAAACGATGTTTTGAGCATGTGTTTTACTTATAGTGGTTAGCACTTGTACTAAAGACTATCACTGTGCTATGAAGCACTTGAAAAAAATAACTATCTTAAATTTTAAGAAAATGATTCAAATTATGCAAATGGTTATATAATCAGAGTCAACAGCCTCAACATTAACTCCAATGATTTTTTTGTAGTTATGAGAGCAGGAAATGTTATTGAATTTTAGCAAATTTCAGAGAATAGGATTAAGTTCAATCTTTCTTTAGGCCTAATCTTGTCTATTAGATAGCATTAATGCTGTCAGGTAAGGCACAACTGTAAGTTTGTTTCAAACCATATTATAAATGCCTATTTTTATTTCAAATTAAGCATATTTTTTAAATCTAGTATTACATATATTTGAAATCTATGTATAACATTGCAACAAAAGTTCTTGAACATTTTATATATGTTCATTATATATCATCAAGTGGCTTTTTCACTGCTACTTTATTAAGAACGCTTGCTCGCGGTCTTCGGATTTCCTTTGCAGGGGATTTTGGTTGTTGGACAAAATCTTTGTTTTCCTGCCAACCATCAACCTAAAGCATCGCCATATAATCCCATTATTTTCTAAATTTGTCAATTTTTTGATTAAGAACACTAAAAATTAATCTTTATTAACAACATTCCGCGATGCTTGCTGTGCCTGTAAGTATTTGATGTGAATCTTGCGAGCAAAACCTTAGGCATCATGCACGCGCAATGTATAATAATAATATAGAGTTTTTTACTATAATTTTTATAGCAAGTTAAAATACTCTGTTTTTATCTCTAATTCTAAAACTTATAATATAGACATTACGTAGTACATTACAAATGACTGCTTATAAAGAAACTATCACCTATATTTAACCAACACAATATAATAAGTTACATGAAATGTTTATTAAGTGCTTTCTTCAAATCTATTCTCTCTAATAGTTGCCTGTGAAAACTCTAATCGCCATGCTTTGCTAAAGCTTAATCGAATTATAATTAGGTCGAAGTTTGATACTAATGAGATCCCATTGAGACTAATTACTACATGTTGAAATGATATATAACCTTCCGTTACTACAGGAAATCAAACAGTATACAAAGCTCAGCTAAATATGACACTTGAATATAAAATGAAAATGGTCTATTATCAATATAGTTCGCAAGATATCGCACACAATTTTTATATACAAATTTAAAAACGATGACTCCAAATACGAAAATAGAATATTCACTTAAGTTCAAAAAAGTTGATTAAATCAATTCGTAACGCTTACCTTTCGTTTAGGATATCCGACTTCTGATCTGACACTGACGTTGAGCATTCGATTTGGGATATGCATATTGTAAAGAGCCCCTTTGGATGTTTCAGAGATCGTGTTAATATCAAATGATACAGCCACTAACACTGCTTCAGTCATGTCGTGCGCTTCGCGCAGTACTTCAAGTGTCTAATTGAGTTTTTTAAGGGCACCTGATTTTTTTGAAGTATGTAAGCTTTTGAAATTTAGTAAAGAAAAGTTTACTCCAAAAAATCTTGCGTAAATGCTTTGAGTGTAAGTATGAATGTGCATAATTTGTTGTAAAGATCAGCTGAATTTATTGAAAACTGATTGTGTCTGGTGAACTTAGACATAGTTTGCTGCATCACAATAATTATGCCATAGTAAAATGCAGCAGTTTATATTTAGAAACATTTGAAGGTTAGTCAAAATCTCATATACAATAAATTTGCTGAAATATTTAATAAAACAGAAATATCTTAGATCACTAAGCGCCCAAAAAATAAGGCGACAAAAATTTCATTCCAATTTTTTTCCAATAATGAGAAGCTATAATATTCATAGTTAAATAATCTGCGGAAGAGAATTTTAAAAAAATTACTACAACTGTAATTCTATTATTAAAAAATCCAGGGGAAACTTTTAAACTTTAATGGTGTGTAAAATGCTCATAACTGACTAAATAATAATAATAATATCCAAATCAAATTTGGAAACCTGACGGGGGGACATTCCACCATGCCCCCTGGGTACGCCACTGTTTTGAACCTGCTCAAGTAAAGTTCTGACTTTGTGCACGGCGTGCCTGAACAGAACTTGAGTGGTCTATATCCTGACAACGAAATAGTTGTTGCTAGTTGTTGCTATGGGGTGCATTAGATTGCTGTATTATGTGAACATTACGTTTGGGAAGAATTTGAACGTTTTTGCAACTATCGGATTTTTCATTGAGAAAAAGGTAATATTTTCATGTACTTCAAATACAGGGATGCTTTTTGTCACAAATTTTCACCAAGACGCAGAAGCACAATTACCCATATATGCGTCCAAACTCCAGAATTACTAAATTTCCTAAAAGACTTGGAGAATATTGTTTGAAATGGAAAAAACAGTTGCTGTCCTTAAAGATTCAATAGGCATTTTGGGGTTAATTACATATTGCCTTGTACACAAAATGTAAATTGCTCTTTAAAAAATTTCTCTCAGTGGAAGTGGAGCAACATATTAAATGAAGAATTAATAAAATCCCTTAAAGAATATGGAATAAATATATTTTGTATAAATGTTAATATGTTATATTCTAACAGTATTGTTTATAATATGCAATTCACTTGCTCTGTTTTTAATTCAGAAACAGGAATTCGGTGAACTATTTTAAATGAATTTCATGGAAAATGCTTCAGTTTGATTGATTTCCGCATCTTAGAGTTAGCACTCTTATTATTCATTAATTCCCAATGGACTTGTGTGAGAAACACTCTACTTAGTAAAGTATACAAAAATTGCTCATATTTATGATTTCATTAGAATTGAACTAAAGCACAAACAGGCAAAAGTATCTAATTATAAGTTTAGAAAATA
This sequence comes from Hofstenia miamia, assembly GCA_900660155.1. Lineage (NCBI taxonomy): Eukaryota > Metazoa > Xenacoelomorpha > Acoela > Hofsteniidae > Hofstenia > Hofstenia miamia. Next base: position 1,327,120 of record CABFPE010000067.1, on the reverse strand, counting down.
ATCTTTTGTTTCTGGAAATGTTTTTGTAAATAGCTATATTTTATGATGAATTATATAAAGTTTTTGAATAACACTGAAGGTTTGAATTTCCCAAATTCTGTATGGCAATGTGTGTGTATAGAAATATTTTCTTAGAAAAGTTCAGATACTACGATAGACGTCAATTTAGAAGTCTACTACTAAATAGCAATTAACTTGGAAGTTACTACTTAATGTTTTTTTCGGATTAATATGATTTGCCGAAATATATTTCAACTTGTTTTAACTTTTAGTGACAAAAATAGTTTATACAATAATAGAATTTTGTAAAATAGCGATAAGAATGTGCATTTATGTCAAATATTAATGAAGTAGTGCATCCATAACAATTTCACTTACCTCATCAGCAATTCGAAGGTATGTTAGTTGGGATAACTCATCCCACTCTAAAGTACTTTTCAATCGCTCTGTTACAATCTCGTCAACGTTTCTAGGCGCCAGTGCCCCTACGCGTTGTAAGCTCTTGTTGAGCTTGTATCGATAAGCATTGATCATTTTTCCTAACGTTACTGTTTTCAATGGACTCTAAATTCAAAATTGCTAATTACTTAAAATTATTCATTTTTATGAAAAAGTGTTTCTACACTACTTAAACTAACACAGTTTTTTCCTAAATATTAGGTTTACACTCACATCTAAGTCTATGCAGTGGAAAATATTTTCAGCTAAATTTCCATTTTCCAAGTATGCCCATAAGAGAAATATTTTAGCAAAAAACAGTTAAGTAGGTATAAAAGTACTATCTATGGTCTGCATAATTATTGCGTTTCCTTGCTACAGTTTGTTTGTTTCTATCCCTCTGTTCAGCAGTTATGCTCAAGGGGTTCAGAGCAAAGAAGAAGACTAAAATAAATGCTGGTAAAATATACTATGAAACCAATGGAAGAAATGAAAAATAAGTCTTGCAAAGGTTATGTCAAGGTTGAGAACTGGTCAATTTTTTACCCGACACCCGAGCCGCCCAACAATGATCAGTGACCCGACCGCTCTATAGAGTGAACCGCAGTTCGACGCTACCCGTTTTCTCTCCTGGTACAAGTTAATATTATAATTTTCTAAAATTTGGTTTACTTTATATTAACTTAGTGTGAACAACAGAAATTGTATTAATACGTCCTTCTCTAAATTTATTTTAGTTGATCTAATGCAAGGATATCGGAGTTTGCTTTATCTTCAAGCTTACCTCTAACTCTGTGTAACGAGACTCCATTGCATAATAAATTAAATCCTGGAGAGAAGAATTCAGATTGTTGCAGTATTCCAACATTCCAACCGTACTATTCAACATCCGCCAGGTTGAAGCGATGTGATTTTCACTCTAAAAAATAGTCTTGATCGCATAACAGATCACTAGTTATGTTTTTGAAATAGGATATTCCTACATATCCTTGTGAACAAGTGTATTAATCAAATTTGGTTCCCAACTACTTCAACTACATTCTCAATTACTTAGCATAAGAATTCCTTTTTGGTTTCATTTGAGTAGAATTGTGAAGAAATTGTAATAACTATTTAACTCAATTCTATAGAATTTCTAGATTTAGTTGAAATTGAGATTTCAATTTCTTTGTATATTTGCACTCAAAAGCTTGATTACGATTTTATACAAAACTTCTTTAGTAAAAATATTATTTTAAAAATTCGCAAAAATTTTGGCAAGGAAGCAAAATTGGTGGTAATTCATTTCAGCTACACATTTTAGCTTTGTTCTACTAATTAAGCAGTATTGTATCCAAAAATACCTATCTAAATGTTTAAGAGATTTCCAACTTGAGCTTAAATATAAATAAATTTCTTGAATTGTCTAAGGACTTGTGAATACCCTTTTATATATATATATATATATATATATATATATATATTCAAAGTATATAATGATGATCTGTATTATTTCTGGCTCAGAACAAAGAGATTTGTAAAAAAAAATTGCAATTTACACAAAACTTTCTTACAAAACCAAATATGTGGTCTTTCACTAATACATTCATATATTTTTTGTGCCCCAGGATGTTATACTGGAGTTAGGTACAAATGATTTCGAACGAAACTGACACTGTGTCAATTTTTCCATAGTATTTAGTACCAATACATATATGTATTGTTTATGGTTCAATTCAAATTAATCTATTTTTATAAATCGAAATTATTTAATAAACAACATTAAATTGTTGTTTTTATTTACTATTAAATCTTAGTATAATCAAGTTAAAACGAAAGAATATTTGCGGGGTTGTCCGACTGAAAGTTACTGTGCGCAGTAAGGGACCAAATTCTTAAACTAGCAATAAGTTTTATAATTACATATTGTATTTATAATATATCATGTTAAGAAAACATAAACATTTACAAAAATATCGAAAATTCGTATATCACTATGTGTTTACCATAACTTATTTCTTACGTCTGTTATTCAACAGCGTACTAACCTTTGTTATTAGGGACTGTGTGGTTAACCACCTATACGCATTAAGAAAGTCCTTCTTTTTCAAACAGTCTGCTATATGTTTGTTTACATGTGCGATGGCCCGGCGCAAATTTGTACTTTGATCTGGACTGTAGCGATCAGGTGTACCGCCTTGCTGGAAATGAAAAGCGGCTTTTTCTTTTAACCAAAAGATATTCATGTGCAAATAAGAATGATCCTCTTCAAAAAATAGTTCGTAACTAAATTACAGAATCATAAATATCAGTATGAAAATACTAAAATGTTCCATTCTTCCAAAATATCAAAACTAATTTCTATTATTTTAACTACCACGAACACCTAGATAACAAGTTTCCGAACCAACATGTTTGTTGAAGAAGCATAGGCTTACTTTAAATCATGAAATTTATATTAACACAATGGGAAAATTGGCATGAAGCAATATCCTGCAAGTACATTGAATGCATTCCTAATTGTATTTAATAATAAGGATAATTTGTTTTCAATGCATTACAATGAGTTATTGAATTTAAAATTATGAAAATTTCCTTCTATGACTCTTTATTTTTTAGTAGTCAGATAGAAAAGAGCATAGAAAACTTATTTTATTTGCTTACAATAAAAGTTAAACTAAAATGACATTTTTTCCATTTTAGTGATTTTAATAAATTAGTACCATAAATAACAAAAACATATGAAAATTCGCTACAAAGCTTAAAAATTTTAAGAAAGAAATCTAACATAATCATAAAAATTAGAAAGAAAACTAACTGAGTCTCTTCTTCGTTTACATAGTGCAGCTTCAAGAACTTCTTAACGGGAATGTATCGCCAATCGTCTGTTACATAGGCCTAAGAAAAACATTTTTAGAAATTTCAAAAAATAATATAATTTTTACTTTTATGTATACGGGTTCCTTTTTCCGTAAATAGTATTCTAACTCTGTTTTGAAACCATTTGGCTGATTGAGGATTGTCTCCAAAGGCCATCTTATTTGGGCATGACCCATAAACACACCGCTTACCACCCGGAATGCACTGTCCATATCACGAACATGATCCCAAACTAAATTCAATGCACATTAGATTTGAAAATTCAAAGCAAAATTAAAGCAATAAGCAAATGAATGAATTTTCTTGATAAAAAATTGAAAGTATCAATTAAGTGCTGTTATGGGGAAGATGATAGAATATAAAGGATAGACATTTTTAATAAATCATAAGCACTTTATCTTGATAACTTAGGGTATATTGAAATTTGCTATATGTTACATAATTTTGATGTTCATATTTCGTCGAAAATTGTTTTGCTTTAAAGCTAAAACCACATCATTTCTGATTCAGATCAAAGATCTGGATGATTTTAAAAAATCTCCTATTGTGATCCCATTTAAACGAAATCATGCATTGATTTCTCCAATTAAATCTACTCAGATATTGTGTAATCTGTAAAATTTTACAATTATTTGTGTAATGAATTTAATTAATTAAATGGCATTGGAACGAGTGGTCACTGCTTGGGCAAAGGATTTGGAAAAAATTTATAAACCCACTATTACGCAAAATTGCATGTAAATCAACTTAAATGTAGTGAATGTTATATAAGTTGTAAAATAAAATTTATATTTTGAAATTGTACATTAGCATCATATACTCTTCTAACACTCAATTTAGGATTTTCAATTTTAGCATCCAGATATTATTAGATATTTTGCTCTAAAAAGCCGAAAAAGTTGAAAAAAATAATTTTGACTACTTTCGAAGCAATAGGCTTAAAATGAGCAAGCCTGGATTCGAGATGGGCCAAAATTTTGCTGGATCGGGATGAGCTTGGTGCCTAAAGTCGTTAAGCTAAAAATTATAATTATGAATAATTATAATGTATTTTAACTAAAATTTTAGGAAATCAATCACACATTCAGATTTAACAGACATACTATCATATATATATATATATATATATATATGCAACATATGTGAAATCGAACCTAGTTGACAATAAATTTGCAAAGCCTCTAGCCAACACCCTTGTGTGCCTTTAAAGTATATGTGCTCATGTAACTCTAATGTCCCTAAGTATGGACTAAGTTTTCCGTAAAAGCAGGTGTGACCAGATATAGGTAAGCAAGTCGCAACCTAAATACACATATGTCATAGTACTGAAGTAGAGTGTAAATGTAAGATTCAAGCCTAAATCTAAAACGTACTTTAAAGTTTCTAATTCGTTTAGGGATTTGCTTGTTGTCGAACATTTGCGCATATTCAATAACCTCTCCAACTTTTTCAAGATGTAAAACCGGAAGCGCGGCTCGATGGCCTATTGCTTTAGTTCCATGAACTGCATACAAGTAATTTTCACTATCTATTATTTTTCCTAAATTGTGATCCACTACTCGATCAATCGTTTGTTTATCAGATTCGAAAAGCAACTCCATTCTAAATTATACTTTATCATATTTTGATTTTACTATCATTTAATAATATTCATTAATTTATTCAGACTTGAATAAAATAGTTTATGTTTCCAACTTAGAGAGGCCGGTGGCCTGGGTATTCATGGGTTGAGATGGAATTGAATTTTTACTGGAAGGTGGACTGGAATGCTTAGGCTTATGCCTTCATTCAATCTTATTGCTATGCTTAACATGTGGAATTAATATTTTATCGGACTGGGTGGGCTCATTTTTAGGGCTTGGTATTGTGGGTGTGAACAGTGCTGTCCTTAAAAACTCCTGTTCAGTTACATTCCTCTTTCATAAACTTTCAGTTTTTAGCTGAATAGTTCTTATATATTATTTTTTAGTGCAATTTTTAGGCAAGAAAAAATAACTGATATTTGAATATTATCAATGCCAAATTTTATTAATTTTAGCATTGTTGTATTTATAGTTGTTTGCTAAATCTAAACTACCTACTTTAAGGCAGCCTCGCGAAACGTGTTTATCAGAGCTGGCCATGGATTTGAAGGAAAGTATGGTAAAGTGGCCAAATCTACTAAGAAACTGTGCCAGATCTCATCAAAATGAATGTTTACGCAGTATTGCATTATGACGCTTTCACTTTTGCAAACTGCGGGAGCGTTGCTAAACAAGATTCATAGGTGAAAATCTGGATTTTTAATAATGGTCACTGGCATTCTATGAATGTTACGTAACTCTATTAGGTATGATTTTAAGCGTAATATGTTTTACAAATGGCAAACACGTTTATCTTCCAAGGGCTTTCAGAAGCCTATGTAAATTTTATATTTTCATAAAAACCCATCTTACTGAAATATCAACGATTGCTTGGAAAATATGAAATTCAGAAACTAAAATATATTTATAAAAATCAGTTTATAAGCAGAAATTGCAGTCTAAATTTTATTGCATGTGTATTTAAATATTTCAGATATATTGTTTAAAAATATTTTTACATAAACAGAATTTGCAAGAACATCTCCGGTCATGACCACGACCATAAGCATATTGGCATTTCATATTCACGAAAAAAAGTTTATATCCAAGTAAATATGAAAATGAAATTTGATTACACTGTTTTCAAAGATTCAAAATAAATTGCGATATCAAAGATTAATTTGTTTAGTTTACCTCTTTCGAATATTTTGCTGTACATCAATGTACATATAGTCTTGATCAATAATCTTCTTAAATTCAACACCATGAATATAAACATCTGCATTTTCTTCTTCTGGAGGCTTCCAATTAGTCTTAATACACAACTTTTAATTATACGAAAAAATCAATAGTCTACTTTTGGTTCCATGCGACCTTGCGGGTCGCGTCGCACAATGGGTGTTTGAGGAATGAGGTATTCTTCAGGATATATATCAGCCATCTGATTAAAAAAGGTTGTTATATTGGGAAATGTAGAAGTCTGTGTATTTTCCATTACCCATATTAGTAAAACCTCTACCATGCTGTTAACACTGCGCAATCGTTCAATTGTCTACATTGACAGTTATTAAGATTTCTGCTGTTTTATAGGCCTACAGTATTTACCTTAATAGTACAGGGAACAACATCTATTAACGGAGGTGGGGGATCTGCATCATAAATGGAATCGAACATGTAATTGCATCTTTCTAGAATTGCGGTGTAGTCTGAAGGCTTCTTTTGCCTAAATAGAATAACAGACACTAAATAGTATCCAGAAATTATAAGGTTTTATTGTGAAGGGGCGTAGAGAGATTAAATATCTGCCTCCTGCTTTGAGTACCTAGTCGCCAAAATTAAAACTCACATAGCCTAGTCTTTCAAAATCATTTAAGAATTTATTGATTTTGCATGGATCTAGGTTTCTTTGGAAGGTCTCATTTTCTTGTGTAATCCATGCATAGGACTCCGCTTATAGAAAATTTCGAAATCTACACTCAAAACATTAACGCGCTTTAGTTAACGTAGAGTTATCTTTGTATGCTATGTTAGCACTACAAGCAATAATAAATGTTATTCACTCATGTGAAAGATAAACCTGAAAGATTAATGGGTCTCCCCTATGCTGAAACCTAACTTGGCATTCTTTAGTAAACATCCATTTCACTAGTGTTTTGAAATTTTAACAGAAAAAAACTGATGATTATTGTAGCTAAATAATTTGAATTCATCAAAAATGTTCAATTTATGGAATATTGACTTTTCTATCTATCTATTTATGTATACATATCAAGGCAATACATAATACAGGCATCGTCACCAAATCACTTCTGAAAATAGCGTAGGCCCAACTTAGAATTTCACACAAATTTAGTATTGATATTAAAACAAATTTTGAATGATATAAATGGCTAATAGCAGAATATAGAAAATATTAAATGCGTATTTTCACTTAAATTATACATATAAAAGTTTTTATTACAAGTTTGTACTAAAATTTCAACACTATTCTGTTTAAATGTAAAGAATTGTCAGTAGAAAGTTTATGACATTGTTTTGAAAGTAGAATATTAGCAATAATGGTTAAGGCAGATGCTTGAAAATGAATACGAAACTAGAATAAAGTTTACAAGAGATTACGTAGGATTTTCCGCGATTAATTAAATTCAGTTTTGAAATTGTTATCTTGGTAAATTTCGAATTTTCTTGCTACATATCCACAAATGTAGATTAAAGCACTTATTTTTTCATTTGTTATCTTTTCAGAAATAGTTTTGAGATTTTCAATTTCCAGTAAATCACTAGAAACTAAGATATCACATTTTTCACAATGATGAAATGAATTCCTAAATTAATATCCACATCATTAATACACTGCTGTAAAAGTAAAACTGTTGTGTCAATTCGAAACTTTTCAAAAATTCAGCTTTACGAATGACATTATATTTAAAATCAAGATACTCAAGCGTTTTTGAAAACTCCGTAATAAAGTTGTTTCGTAAGTACTTCATTAAGTGAATTCTATCATTGAATAAAAATATCTCGTGTTTGTCTATCGAACCCAACCAAGGCAATTCCTTTGATATTGACAGTAGCTCATATAATTTCTGATTCATCTTGTGATTATCACAAATTGTTGCTAGAATTTCAATATCAAATTCCCTAATCAATTGTGACGTTTGTTAGTTTTTCTTTCAGAAAATGAGAGTCTAAATTGTAAACAGGAAACATTTTAAAAATGAATTTGGGTCCACCAAATTGAAATATTAGCATGAATGCCAGAACAGAACGGGCCAAATTTTCAGGATAATCAACCGAATTTCCTATTGAACTACCAGCATTATAGAATAAATTAGGCTTAATTGATACTTCATCAAAAATTACTGTACATCTTTTCTGCTTTTCACTGAGACTATTTGCTATAGTTTCTAAAAAGGAATCATTGTCAGAGTTAAGTGTTGAAGTAAGTCTTTGAAGAACTCGAATGCTGGGTAAACGCAATTTTGATCTTAGTAGATTGTATGAAGCTCTGGAAACAGCATAGAGTAAGTACCCAAAACAAAAATCGTCCCTTGAATAAATGAAAGAGTTGGTTGTTTCATTAATTAAATGTACTTGTCGACAAATAAATAGCGATTTTTCTGAAAGTGTAGTTTCTTCATTGTTAGATAAGTCATTTACAATAGCTTCTAATTGAGACCAAAATTTTATGATCTGTTTTACATATGGAAGTTTAACTATTTGAATTTTATAATAAGAAACATACGAAAAGCTTCCATCATTTTGAAGATTTAGAAAAATGGACCAGTCGAAAAAATATAGGTCGAACAGAGCCGTTTGAGAGTATGGCAAATCCATTCAAAGTTTTGATGCATGATCCCCTTTGGGAATGCTGCGACCAGTTGTGTTGAAAGTTTGAAAAATTAATAGTGTCCTGAAGTAAAAATTCTTGCATTTCATTAATATTTGGGTTTCGAGATTCACTTGAGCTAAGATTAGTTGGTCTAGGAGGTGGTGGTGGTGTTGGAATTGAAGACATAGGAACATTTTTAAAGATACTACATACTTCTGAGATAACAAATATTACTTTCCTCATTTTACAGTACAACATAATGAACACATGTAATAAGAAGTACACATATTAAATTAACTTCCTGTTGTATTCGGGTGCTTAACATGTAGATCAAAGCAATTTGAATTTTTTACGACTAATACTCGGCAACAATTACTGAGATTAATAGCTATTACTGCAGTTTAAGTCTTGGTTTCTGCAATAGCAAAGAAATGCGCGATACTATCTTATATATACATATATGTATTGCTGTGACATTCATAAGCAAAGGTTTAAACTATTCTTGAGAAAAGAAACTGGCTACGCCTCTAATATAATATATATATATATATATATATATATTGCAAACAATAACTATTCATATATTTTCTTCGATTTAATATCAAGCCAACAGCACATCTAATAGAAATATATCAATTCCTTCTCCTTGACTAAAATGTCAGAAATAAACCATAAATGCAATTCTATGTAAAGAGAAGCCTTGGATTATATTGAATTTTATGTCGTTCCATTAGCCTTGAGACTAATGAACGAATGATTTAGTTGTTGCCACGTCCCATTAAGGAAATTCCAAATTTAATTTTAACTGCACTTAGCAGTCCTTCATAACACATTATATTACATAATTATAATATTTTTAAAAATATAGAATGCATCTCCATACCAGCATTTAATTTGTAAATAGAAGAAATGTCTTATACCCAAGGGGTAATTTGAAAGATATTCTGAAACATCACTTCTTAAGAGTATAATTTTATTTGACAATGTAGTGCTAGAAATATAGAAATATATTTATGCAAAGTATTTTGATATTGACAAATGAAAATTCAGATGACAAAATTATCAGAAAATTTTTGTTGATGTTTCACATTTATTAAACTAAAATATTAGGGTAAGTAGACAATAGAGCATAAGAATATTGTAGTAAATGTATAATTCAAGAATTTGCGTTTTTCAGCTAAAGCAAAAATTAAGCGTGACTTATATGTAAACTTTCTACAAGTTCAGGTGTTAAGCCTGATTCTGGGTGTAACTCTGAATTGTAAGCTAATATGCTTATATTATTATTATTATTATTATTATCCTTGCATCTCACAGCTTCATGCTGGTATCCCTCTCAGCTCGGGGAACTCACCAGTTCCCAGGGAGTCTGAGAGGTTTCCTCAGGACTCTTACTGTTCCTAACAATGCTGCCTTCTGTGCTACTGCTCCTCCCCACTTTGGTACTCCCAACTCCTCCAAGTATTATTATTATTATTTTATTATTATTATTATTATTATTATTATTATTATTATTATTATGCTAGTTAATAATCATTTTCCTAATCTGGCTGTGTGCTCCAGTAGAACTACCATTCATCAATCTAAGCCCTTCGCGGTCAATTTCCTGAACTTATTTTTTAAACAAGAAAACTACTACAATTTCATAATAATCTAGTAATCTAGTCAGCTGAATCGCTGCGAGAATTTTGGCACATCAACCTTGGTATGACGCAACTACCCGGCAGATTTTTGGAGCTTAATCTTGGTGATTGGCTCAATTATATTTGATATACATTGAAATAGCAAGACAATTCTAAGTGCTTGGAAAAATATTTTCTTATTAAAAAAAATTATTTTTGATAGTTAAAAAATTACATTTTGCTTCCAAGAACATCGTTGAATTCTTCTCGATATTTTGTAAAAGTCCTATTTATCACGTCATGTGAAACTCTCTAAAAATATATGTATATTACTATATCGTCAGTGAATACGCAAAAAGATTGGTGCAGTATATAATTCAATACTAGTTAAAAATAATTCCTTCTATGCATTGACTGATTTTAGTAGCCGCAACGACTACAATTAGTATTTCCCAAGAACAAATGCTAAGAGTTTTAGATAACTTTTTCATTAATTATGTCATAAATTGAAAATTAGGTTCTACCTACCCCTCTATTGGCAAAGACTAACTCTTGAATTGAAACGTTTAGTTTCATGAGGCAGTGTATGCGCCAACCAGATCCTCGCAATATTCTATAGATTGCAATTAACATTGCAGTGTCCGTTGTTTGCCTAAATTTAAATAAATGACAAATACCTTAATGCTACCGATCATTTAAAAAAAGTATCATATCGGTAAAAGAATTTGTAATTGGTAAGGAAGCTCAAGTAATATCAAGCTATTATAGTAAAATTTAAGATAGCATGCACGCACTTATCTTCATTATCTCACCGTAATGAAGATTTTATTCTTGTTACATGCAAACAGAAATTATGTAAATTAATAAATAGAAATCTTTAAGAATAATTTTTATTAGATTACAGAAAATGATACACGAAAAGGTGCATGAAGCGTTTGGAGTGCAAATTTCTAGTTCAAAGTCTTACATTTTTCTTGTAAAACTGTTCACTGATAGAATTACATATCATTGATTTATGTTATAAATATGAAATTGATGTAGAAGGAGCATTAACTCATGACGATGGTTTTACTACTATCGGAAGCAAAATAGATTTTAGCAGGCTGAAATGACTATTATTGAACATGACTAAGATAATGATGTCTACTATAAATTTTGAAGAAAATGCAAAGCATACTGACATGTTAGGCGTTTAACTAATACATTAAGCTCGGTGACTTAGTAAAAGACAAACTAACTACCCTAAAAAATTTATATAGTATAAAAATTTGTATCAAAAATTGTTGGATATTCTATTTCGAAAAAGAAGAAACTGAGAATAAACCCAGAACATAATAAGAACATTTTTGCATATATCTGTTTGAATTGTTCAGGGCTATTTTTCAAAATACAATTCTATGTTCTCAATAAAAGAGATCACACGCACATTTATCCACAGACTTCTATTTTTTAAGATTTCAGACCAAAAAGTATTGAAGGTGACATATCTGCTCTTGCTACATCCTATTATACAAAATTCACATAAAAGAAATTGTTGAGCATTAAGTGATTTCTTGCTGATATTTAAATTTATATTGAAGAAAATAATGTTGCATTTTTCTTAATGTTTTAATGCAATCTGCTTAAATGTAAAACAAGACATTCAAAGCTATACATGAAGTTAATCACAAACATTGCTAGCTTTTTATTAAGAATAGTTAAACAATTTCAGGAGAAAACTATAGAACTAATGTTGAATTAGACCCAACCGTGATTTTTAAGTGATTTTTAAATTTTCAGAAATTCAAACCCCACTGAAATTTTCAAAATTGATGCTCATTGTAAACTTTCTTTAGTTTCCTGTTGTTGGAATTGCTTAATGCCGGTCGGGCTTCGCCTGAAAAGCTAAGAGTGAAACGGGCTCGGGCCGAGCCTGGGTATGAATTTCTGCACAGCAGGTGTAAAACTGTTCAAAATTTGATTAATTAATATATGTTCTTTTTCTTACACTACAATTTTATGCCAACTAATATATTCAATTGACTTATTATACATCAGTCACGGGCCGGTTGCAACTCTGGCTTAATGTTTAGTATCAAACAAGTAAAAAATTTATGATAATTTATTCATGATTTAAAACTTAATAAAAAGTAGAGCTACGTATTTAGCAATAAAAATACTCGAATATTACAAAGCATGTTGATTGGAAACTTCTTCCTCATCTCAATATGACTGAAGAGGTTCCATATTAAGCATGAACAATAATTAAGATTAGAGAAGTANGTTAGTTGTTTCATTCTAAAGCTACATGCATATTAAAACAATTACATAAGTTGAAATCTGAATTTTAGGATGTTCTTTTTGTTTAAGAGTACAACAAACATGCTGATAAGATCACAACTATATGTGCGTATGCATACAATGTGGACCATAACTTCTGCAAAAATAGTCACTACTTAACTTTAACTAAATTCATTTGAAAAGTTAATTATGAAAGGGTGCAAGAATCATATATATTTTTTAATTAAAAAAATTCAAAACTTATTAATAATTTGAACAAGTTCGCATGTTTCAACAATATTATGAGCCGGTCATTCCAATATTTCACAAAATTTCTTGAAAAGCAATTGAGGGCATTTTAGATTTGTCAAACGAACATCATACATTATATCCTTCTTCTGAAGTACTTAGACCTTGCATGTCAGTCACAAAAAATTTATCGCTACACGATTCATGCATTAGTTCTAAGATGGCTATGTGCCGGGCCGAAGTGTTGGAAAATATGGGTGACACTTCAAAAATTAAAAATTACATACATTACAGTGAATGCCATATAATTTGTAAACAATGTTTTGAAATATAATGTTTATATTTTAAAACTTTAAATTCGTATCATATACAATGCTAAATTCAGTCTATATTTCAAATGTAAGATTGTAGATTCTATTATAATTTATTTATATATATATTTATATATATATATATATATTTATATTGTAAATTTTTGAAGATAATGAATTAGAAGATCGCCTTACTCATCTTTGAACTTTATTTCTGTTTTCTTTTCAATTTCACTAAATAGTTTGTCAAGGAAAAGCAGATTGGGATTTATATTATTACCGTTTCAACTTCAGTTTTTCAGCTAGCTCTATCGGTTCGTCTATTTCAACACGTACTTCTTTTTCTGATTTGTGTATTTGTGGTGGGCCAACTTATAAGATTAAGGATTTAAGTAATTCAAAAATATTTTTAAAATTGCTTAAATGTGATATTTATATACTGTACATGTGCATGTAGGTCATTTGTGATAAGCAAGTTAAACTTCTAATCGATTCCAAGTCTATTATAAAAGAACGCTAATGACATAGATATATAAATTTTGCGTTCAATTTTAAATTAAATTCTTTATTCTGTTAGAGATCAGGGAACTTTTCATCATAAAGGTAATCTTAGTAAAGTACACTACTCTTTGTGATATGCAAAAAACATAAATATCTTAGGTAGTTCAACAAATGAAAGAAAATGCAAAAATATATTCATCAAAATTTTTAATGTGGATATGCATATAATAATTTTGAAAAATTCATCTTATAACATATAATTAACAAATTATTCTAATATTATTTTTAATTATTATAATAAAAAAATCAGTTATACAAAAATCTCATACATCTCGGATTCCTGTTGTAGTCCATTCTTAGAGACGGTTGATATCCAAGAGCAGGTAGATCTCTGTTCAAAAGATCAGTACGATCCATGAATAAACCCAAAAATATTTCTCCATCCAACTTTCGAGTAAAAACTCCTTCGTAAATAGTACACATTGGATATTTGCAGAAACACAGCATTCTAAGGAAATTAAATGCAAAGCAGTTTGCAAAATTTATGTAATGTTTCAAACGATTTCAATTAGATTAAAACGTAACAATGCAAATAAAGTAAGAAATATAAATGAAGATATAAACCGCAAACACAAAACATTTTATATTTTCGAAGACAAATATTTACCCCTCTGGATCTTTATTATTATGGAGCGATACGTCAAGAAAAATGAAATCATACTGCTTTTGACCTCTTTGGTATACTGCTAATTCAGGGTCCACAAGAAACACACACTAAGTATGTATATGTTAATTATTTCTTTAAGAGAACATTTGTTTTGTAAACAGAAAAACTCAAGAACGTGATAACTTAACCGAAATGCAATGTATTGAACATTTACTTCTAAAACATTTCGAAATGTCTCCCATGATCTCTAGTTGCAAAATAATCTCACATTTCGTTTATTGCTTAAACTTATTACACTTTAATTAACATTCAACTTTCTTTACAGTCAGTGTTGTTAATACATGTATAGTGCTTAAAATGTCTTTGCGTAATTTGTTCTCACCTCCAGGCTGATCTTCTTAGATGCCCGAGCAGCATTACAAAGATCTTCGTAAATGTCTTCCTGGTTTTCTTCAGTTAAGTGGGATAGCGTTTGGAATCTTGGTGATTCAAATGTTTTGTAACCCCCATCGTCATCTTCTATGTAAAGCCCTATACAATTCATTACATTGTTTGCAATATTTTAGCAATGAGCAGTATTTCCAAAATATTAGGACCTTACCAATAACTTCGTGGTCTCTCTGATTCAACATATTTTGAATGTCGTTCAATACGCTTTCAGAGAATAATGAAATTGCCTAAGAAAGTATTACATGCTCGCTTAAAAATACAAACTTACTATTTCAACGTCATCCGGACCATACACCACGTAATGTAGTCTAAAATTAATGCAGGGCACGGTGGGATAAAATGCACCATAAAATGAACTTGGTCCAACCATTGCAATAATAACTTGCGACTAAAATACCAAACTTGGTAATAAAGTGGACATTGAACATTGAAAATCTTTGTGAATAATACTTGGATTACTCATAATTAGCATATGGCAGAAGAATCATGGCTTGTATGACAATAACTATTTCAAAAATCTTAAAAAATTTAATGGGTGATTATGCAATATGCCTACATGTATGTGTAGTCATTACTGATTATTAGAATATTTCTTTGCTTAAGCAAAAAGTTGGAATGAATATAACATATTGAGTCCAGTTTATAATAAATTCCAATCTCTGATCGATGTTTGTTGCATCTGGAAGAGATTTGTATTAGGCTGAGCTCTCATCACGTTCATATTTATAAACATTGAAGGAAATCAAGAACATCAGGATAGGATTGTTATACATGTACATTGGTGAATCAAGACAGACTCTATAAACCAGGAATTTTCAAAATCATTGAATGCTATTGAAGTCAGAACTGAATTTCTTTGCAATTGACAATAAATCAACAGATGAAAATTTTAAAATAGTAAACGATTTACACTAAAATTGCTGAAGCAATACTTATTAAAGACAAAAATAAATGTATTATATGACCAATTACATAATATTCTATAGCTTTTTTGACGAGAACATTTAACCTTAATTCGTATATTCCTCAAATTTTGCTTTGTAGGTTCGAGTAGAGTCGAAATGTTCCAATAAAAACAGGCATGGAAATACATCATAAAAACATTGGTCGGAAAGGGTCAGTGCTGAAAAACGTGGCATGCAGGCAGAGGCGAACACAATACCTCCTTAGTGTAGGTAATTCTAATAATTGTTCTAATAATATATCGAAAATTTCATATAAAAATTGGAAGCCAAACTCTATGGATTACCTTAGTACTAATAACATGAAAATCGCAATTACATAATCGACCAATTTACCTTAACTGTGAATTGTTAATTAAGTTACTGTGAAGCTCCAAAATTTGCATAAACCAGTTTCCTCACTTTCTAGCTTACAGTCAGTCATCACTAGTTTAATACAAAGGTGCAGTTCAAATGCTGGACGATATATTGTATTATAGAAATCCATGTTAAGTCATACAGTAAAGTCTTTTCGCCACACAATTGTAGTAACAGATGGTGTGATTGAGGATAACAGCCAATCAAATTTTCTTAGTTTATCAGGATTTGTTGCCTGAATAATCCCAGCCAGACCCCAAACATTGTTGTAATTTTTGACACCTGACAAATACGAAACGCTGGTTGAATACGTTGGTAGATTCAAGTACTTTTTAATCGTTTCCTCAGACTCATTGAATAGATAAAATCTAAAAATATCATAATACATTTCTATCAAAACAGTATTAACTACTTTTCGTTTTGTATTTTCAAATATCGATGAAAGTCAGCATGAGGATTGTACGGATACTGATCTCGTTTGATTAACTCCATTAGCATGTTTGCAACAGCTTGATCTAAATTATGTTCTCGGACATACTTCATGACAAGAGCCATTTTCAAAGCTAACTCTGCATCTTTCTCTTCTGATGGTGTCACATAATTAATTCGTTGAAGAACTTCGCTTTCAGCCTATGATTAACAAATACTAAAGCTTTACAATCTGAAATATATATATATATATATATATATATATATATACAGAATATAAAAAGTATTTCTTACTGATGACAATCTGGAAACAGCATTGTTTACTGTTAATCCTGACAATTCACTTAAACGTCTAGGAGCTTGAACTGATCCGTTGGCGCTTTCTAAAAAATAAAAATTAATTATTAATAATAATATTAAAATTATTACTAAGTGTATATTATTATATAAGAGCTGAAAACAAGTTTGGTGGCATTCAAGCTAAATTAGTTTAAAAATGGTAACCAGCAATTTTGCCATCGGAATACAATTTTTGAACTAGCCAAACCCTGTTGGAATGTTGATATATTTTGTGTGCTGTTTAGACTTTCCTTGATTTAATGACATGTACGAAGAATATTTTTATATTATTATTCATGTATAATATTTGCATGTGCAAGAATTACATTGATGTTATTTATTGGTACCAAGGACTGCTAAATATATATTAAGAACTTTTTGTTGGTACTAATCGTATTTGATTTTAGAAATGAATTACTTCCGTTAAGGACATTTGAAGAATGATTGGATTGGTAAGTTAGGTAGACGCACTTTTCCCTATCAAATTTGAAATTAAGCACCTTCTTAACTACTCCGCCATATGGTGTCCATCTGTGTACAAACCTAGAGTCTACACCTAGGGACTAAACCCGAATATTGCCTTAATTTTTTAAATTTGAATGTGCATAGAAAACTTGCAAAAAACTTATATATAGAACTTCTGATAGAGTCTTGTTTCTGGAAAAAACATTACATTCGTATTAGAGTTTAATTACCTAGGCCCAATAATCAAAACTTCTGGGACAGGCCTCTCTGAAGCAAGACATCGCTGCAATAGTGTTGTTGGCAAGATCTCACGTTATTTTCGATTATCGCGTAAGAATGTGTTTTACAAGGCGCTCTCTTACCTTCTCCTACGAGGCTTCGTAATACCCACACTGCCCGATGCACGTGAAACATGTGCAGAAACTGTTAGAGAACTAGACATGTTTGAGGCTTCAATAAATCTCTGGAAAGGGTCTCTAGGATAGACTAATCAAGGAATCGGTTCATTTCAATAAATTCGTAATATAACAGCGCGGAAACGTTAACTTTTTGTAAGCTGCATGATGAAACATAGAGAAAGCATAACTCGTGGTCAATTAATTGAGTTAACAATGACAAAAGCATTGATACTCCCCGAAGGTAATGACCACATAATAAATGCATGTGAAAGTCAGTTTTGGGGAAATCGGTGGCTACTAGATAGAAGTGGTTAATGGACGCTTCTCTGAGGAAGGATCTGGTATTTCCCACATTGACACATCGTTCTCTGCCTAGAAATGGGCAGGAAATTAAGGACAATCTAGCAGAAGAGATTGATGTTGACGCAGAAACAATCATCAAGAGAATTTCTGGTGCGGTCTTTGCAACAATAACGAAGTTTATATATGCCAGTAAGAGTCAAATAAGATGCAAGAAGTACGCGCGTCTGTTTTCAAATGAGAATATCTCAATCATCATGTCAAGGATGACAAGACTCCGATCTTCAAATCCCCAATAGGAAAGCGGATGCTAATTGCTGGACGTGAATAAATTAGGGCTGTTAAAAGTCGTGCAAGAGTAGGGGTTGGTACATACGTCACATTAAAACCTGCCATCCAGACCCAGTGATCGAACAGTGACAGGTAATACAAAAGGCTCTCGGGTTTCTGCCCAAAATAAGGGTGTTTGTGGGATTTAGTTTGTGTTCATAAGCATATGATTTAGTGACGATTCTCATAACCCACGTTTTCATTATCAGACCTGGTCGCTACCATCTAGCTTAACAATTAAGTCACTTGAGATTCTTGAAGGTGAAATAACTCATTGAGGTTAGGGTTCCAGAAAAGATGTATTTGCAGGAGAGAGTTCAACAGATTGAAAGCGATCTTTAAAGTCAGAAACGCTGATCAACGAAATTTTTTCCACAATGATATAGCCAAGGCCGCAGCAAAATTTGTTAAGTATTTTGACCCAGAATGTGGAATTTATCCAGTTTTTAAGTTCACTTAAGCACTGATCCAAAGATCCCAACTTGGCAATCCCTGTTTCAATTATGTACTAATGGTTGAATTCAAACTATATCTGACATACGCCAAAAATTTTCAGATCACAACTTTTGGTAACTGAGAAAATTATTTAAGAAATGTTGCAGTGAAGATCCAATTTGTCAAAGATATTTGGAATGGAATCTCAAATGTGTTACCCAGCGTTTTAAATGTAGTATTTATGGATGCATTTTTTCTTTTATCAACAACGCCAGTGGAAATGACATTTTGGAACTGAATCTGTGTTTTATGATGTCTCTGTATGTAAATTCAAGCAAATTCAAATATATGGATTTGTAATTTTTTCCCACATCGCATTGATTATTTGAGAGCTTTGCGTCTACTTAATGAAAATATTCGCTTATCGCCCCTCCCCCTATTTTGCAAACAGTTTGCGACTATCACTATGATGCTTGAGTTTGGTTAAGGCCCTCCGTAATGACAATCCAATAATGTTTTACAACAAACAAATGTGTGTCAATAAAACCGCCTCACAGAGACAATATTTTGTCTTCTCAAACAATGGGAGGAGAATTCATTCGAATAAAATGAGGTAATCCATAGTATAAAATAAATTCAAAATACTCAACATAAATGATTGGACATACACTCAAAATACGGATCATAAATGTATTTGGCGAACTATTTAAATAGCCATTTATGTTCTACTTATTTCGAAGCAAACTCAGAGTTGTTGAGGTGGGCGAAATGTGTAATATTCTTTCCATTTAACTCTTGGACAATACGTAGGTGTTTGAAAATCTTTAAGAATCATTCTTTTGAAGTCGTCGATAACCATTGTTCACATAATACAACGGCCTAAGGCAACAGCTCACCTTAACTACTTTGTGTTCTGTCAATAGATCATCCAAAAACCGTCCGTGCGCACCGTGTGTAAAGCAAGGACATCTTATAAGATGTCCTTGGCTATAAGTCAGAAACAACCGCGAAGAGACGACCCATTATCCAGTGGGGCTTTCAGATATTGGATATCTTTATTATTTATAAATGCTTAAAAAATTTTTTATCAAAACCATAACAAATTGTAAGAAATGCATGGGCTGCTTAGGGTAAATTTACCCTGTACCAGGACCAATTTTTTGCAATTTGGTAATCTGTCTCTCGAGTTTCATCCCCCTATTATAAAGCCCATATGGAAGAAGAACTAATATATATCATTAATATAATATCGTATAGATATAATAAGCAATGTAATTTTAAGATGCGATTGCGGCAATGTTTTTGTTTTATTCTGTATTTTTGGAATTTGAAAAGAACTGTTTCTCTTAAAATTCAATTTTAATAGTCTCCTGCTTCCGATGGTTGTTTCGTATCTTGTCCACTGTGACTACAGTACACCTTATGTTGGTCAAAAAATCTTCGAATTGTATACAGTAAGACACTTTTGTCCTCGCAAATTTGCATTAAAAAAATTTATATCATTTTGATATACACATGCATATTACGTAGATGTATTACTATATTCATATTTTGCTGTATGTTTTGAATTCGTATAAGAAATGACTTACGAGGTAGCTGCTCCGAAATTGGAGAAAAATTATTGCTCATTGCTGATTTCCAAACATTGAATTACAATCTAAAATACTGTTGTTACAAATATTATATGATATATATATATATATATATATATATATATACATG
>CABFPE010000067.1:1233821-1266382 GCA_900660155.1 Hofstenia miamia | reverse complement strand
AAGCATTTGGCAATCAATCTTCGAAGAACTTCTCCCACAGCAATTGGGCGAATTCCACCGTCCTTTTTCTTCAATGCAAAAAGATTAGCTCCACAAAGATATGGTGCAATTTCATCAGGAGCATTACCAGATATTAAACAGTTGATTACTTCGAGCACCGATGCAATTGCTTTGTCCCCATATTCAGGTGTTGGGCATTGGAATGCATTAATCAGATGGGAAGCATAAAGTTTAGAGACACCGGCAGCAGAATCCCTGTGAAAGCTTTTCACACATTTAATCAGAATGTCTTTGTTTATCACAAATGGCTCTGTGTCTTCAGTACTATAATCAATTTTATTTTTTGAAGTGATGGGATGCTTCTCCTTTAGTGCATGAAATGTTTGCTCATCGAAGCTTAGACCATCAGATCTTAGAGCTGCTATGGCTCTACGAAAACTGCCTTCGTGTTTGAAAATACTTAATAATTATATTTTATATTTGGTGATTCTTAAATATTCTATTTTTGTAATAGTAATTTTGTAAAATGTGCTTTATTGTATCTTTATATTATTAGATTGACAAATTAATGCAAATCCTGACTTAAAATTTGCAAAGATGTCGGATAAATCCACTATAATATATGATTCAAACCGTTGTTGTGGATTATGTCGGATATTCAACTATTTCAAAACAACTCAAAGATTGTGGACTAAGTTATAATGTAAAAACTTTAAAGAATACCGAAGCAAAACATCTCAAAACCATTTACAGTATTTTAATTAGATGATTTTAACCAAGTATATACGAAAAAGAGTTATATACATGAACGATTGTTACCAATTATGAACATTAAGTGAAACTTAATATGTTATAAAATCAAGTAAATTTAGAGGGAAGAAACTGCATATGAACTTGCAAGTCAATATATATTTGAATCCTTAAAATTCTTAAATTAAAAGGTTTCATTAATACTTTATAACTCGCTTCCGCAAAAGTAGTCCTTTTTTCTGATGAGATATCGTTGAAAACACTAAATTTGATTCAGTCACTGCAATAAATATCTATACGGCTTTGCTTACTCATCGAAAAGAAACATTTTCATGACAATCTTTGTATTGAAGTTAAATTATTCTTGAAACACAGGGATATACCTATTGTTTAGGTAAGTGCGAACTAATTAAAACCCATTGATCTCCTTTTCTTTTGTTTAATTTCATTATGCAGTGCATTGAATACCATGTCAGAGATGAAAGAGGGCTAGGTCGACCAATACACTGTCGAAAGTTGATACCCATGAAGCAAACATTTTTAAAGAGGAGCAGTAGAATATAACATCGGTTAATATGGGACAGTGTTGAACATGGGATAGTGGGACAGGACAGAGTCTGCAGCAGATAGACATGCGCTAAAAGTTTTACTCACGCCCACAAAACTTACCAATACTTTAAACGAATGTCAATTCGCTCAATTTTGATGCTGGACAATAAGTTTCTTAAATTTTTCCAATACCAGGCCAAAATTAGGTATATTGAACACTTATGATAAAATCTACACACTGAAATTGAAAAATTAAAACTTTGAAGAGTAAATGACACCAACGCAAAATTTCAATATACAAATTCAATTTTCCAATACGCTCTAATGTAGTGTCGTTCGTTGTGCTTCACCCCATTTTTACTCATGTCTATACCTGCCGCAGACTGCCATGCCCCAATTACCCAAAGTTCACCTCTGTCCATTATTAATGGACGTTATTTATTCTACTGATCCACTTTAAAAATGTTTCTCATGGGTATACACTTTCAACAAAATATATGATCGACTTGGTCCCCTTTCATCTCTAGCATGGAATTGAATACGTTGAATAATCAAATTGAACAAAATAACGAAAGCAATGGTGTTTAATTAGTGTGCAATACCAAGAAAATAGGTATGTAGCCGTGTTTCAAGAGTAGTTAAGTTTCAACTAGGACGTCAGAATAAGCATAGTATTCGAAAAATAACTCTGAACGTCTTTGGATGTCTAAAATAAACGTATATTACTCAAAAAAATTGAAAGAAAATGAAATAAACAAATGTGAGATAAATTGAATCTCTCTTGTGCGCATTTGAAAGTTAAAAGATGTAATCAACATTGGGAGTGACATGCTAGGAAATTCCATGCGTAATTCGATATTAATATTTAGGATATAAGGGCCTTTAAATATTTTGTAAAAACCGAAATGAAAAGAAATTCACAGGCATATCGTAAAACCTAGTAAAGAACGTCGCCAAAAGTTCATCTGCACAAATTAATGCAGTTTGTTCGCTAATTTGTAAGTTTTTCTCCATAATTGATAAAAATAATTAAGAATGCTTACAAGGTTAAAAACATCACTTATTTAATAAATAAAACAAGAGCAACATTTTTCTTAAGTATAAATAAAATACATAAAAAAGGATGAACTATAAATAAAAGACAAAATTGCACAATTAATAAATGACACGACAATTGAAAAATACATTAAAAAATTAATTCTTAGAGTACATCAACTCTTCAATATTCAGACCCGTTTTCGATTTCTTCTCTTTATACCTTGCTAAGTCTTTACGAGTAACCATACCTACAACTTGGTTTTCGTTATTTACCACAGTGAGATGGCGAAGTCCTAAAGCACGGAAAACCCGAAAAACTTTGTTGAGGGATGCATCCTAAACGTCATTATTATAATAATAATTATTATTACAATAAAACTACAGAGCTTATTATTGATTGTTTAAAAATCTAACAAGAAAACAACAAAAACTGAAAAATTCTAACAATTTGACAAAGCGGTAGGATGCAATTAAACCTTTATAGAGCGACACAGCGGTTATAGCAAAAATGAAGTTATAGTATCAATTTTTTGAAAAGTTGCTAGGGGAAAGATATATGCACTTACCTGAGTGACAGTATAAGGAGATGGGTTCATGTAAGGAACGAGGTTTATAGTGTATGTCTTTTCAACATCTGTCAACTCTATTTCCTAAATAGTTACTTTAATCCAAACAGTCATACAAAAATTTGTAAAGAATCAGAATGCATAATGATTACAATTCCAGATATATGCAAGCACATTTACAATATGTATTAAGTTTATTGCAATTAATTGGAGTGTCCTTGGTGTTCTTACCATTTTGTTGACGCAGAGCATTAGATGGTTGAAAATCCTCATTAGGAAGAAATAGCGTGTTCGATGTTGCAAAATATTTTAGTTTTACAAAAATTTATCGTTATACTGTGCCGCTTGAACCAACCTTTCTATTTTCAAATTCCTCTTCGGTTTGATAGGGCTGCTGTTATAGAAGAACTTCTAATACTTTACAATTGCAGGTGAACTTCATAATTCATTTGTGAACAAATTTTACACCAGTCTGCAATATAAAGACAAAACGGTACATGACCCTTTCTTAATTGATTGTTCGAGATAATACCGTTTACATGTACTTTATGCTTGTAATCAGTAATGAATTTCTTTACCATAGTTTAACACATTCAGGAATTATAACATTATCAAACGCTTTGAAATCTACAATGAAGTGTGAAACTTGGTTCAATCTGAAATGTCAAATTTCAAATCTGACCTGTGATATAAATGCAACCAAGCAATTGATCACTTCACATTTCCTTCAGACATGACTTCGCGAGCTGCTTGTGCTCTACAGATGTCATTGATTGCTTTCAACTAAAGGATAGATTGAAAACGAATTTCGTGATATAGTCAACTTTTTTGTTTCACAGCCTGGTCGAAGTGAAGTCCGAGTTTACTCTTCCAAAGCATTAGTCTTCATTTCTTCATTAAAAATTTAACAAGTGGAGAAGTATCAAATGGATCTCAACTGGATGCCCGAAAACTTTCGCCTTATGGTGCATTACTGTTTAGATTCACAACATTATCTAGATGGTGTCTCGATGATGTCGTCGGTTTTAATGTAAGACAAAAACTATCTTTGATGTTTTTATCAATTTTTTATCCTTTAAAAGTATTAGGATTGCCAACTATCAGTAAGAAATACATTGTTAAAGAAAATGTGTAACAAAATTTAACATGCTTTACAATTGCATTAATCGGGTAGAATTGTATTGTTTTGCAGATTGAATGCTTGGAATCAGGAGGACTTAAATGAATTGAAAAACTTATATGGGAAAGGATAATATTAGTGAAGCATGGTTGATGCGACTATCTGCTGTATACCTGTATACCTTCAAATTTTGAGGTGCGACTTATTCACGAGGACTTACGGTATATTGCTACTAAATTGGTGGTGATAGTAGGCAGGCCTTATTTAATGTGATATATGACACGTTTTTTGAATTTAGGTACATAATGCAATTCGAATTTCAACACAATTGAATTAGCATTGTTGACAGACATATTAATCGATAAATTATGCAAATTATCTAAACCAATTCATAGTGTAGAGCTTATGCACCTTTATGAGGCACAAGACACTATCAGTAGGATAAAATAAAAATAATTTGGGCAGGAAGGTGCTTGAGTCAACCGGGTTTTTTCAACATGGAACTCACGTCACCAACGATCCGAGAGCTAAAACCACTTTTCAAGAAAATGATACGAATACATATAGGGGTCATGGGTATCTAAGAAGGAAATTGATTTAAAACAAATTATGAACAGTGCAATACATAAAATGTTTTATTACTGAATTTTACATTTCATTTCGTTTTGCAGAGATAAGCAAATTACATACATTGTGGTATTTTGGTTGAGATTTGAGATGTAAATAACAAGCAAAATTTACGTAAAAAGGTTATCAAATTTGAATTACGTATTTGATAAACGTCAGAATAATCAATTCCGCAAATACATTATCGGTAGTTTCATTGCTAACAACATTCTTGCAAAAAGAGAATGTTTTTGCATCAAATTAAATGTATGAGTGATTGCTAAATAATTATTGTTACTTAATATTTATTATCTAATTTAAAAATAATTCACTATTTTATATTTGTTATACTATGGCTCGAAAAAGATGTTGTTTAAATAAAAGTTCCACTTTCTTAGCTTGATGACAGTAATTTAGCCTAACTGTCCTCATAGAAGAATTTTCTAAGAAACTTTATTAAATTGAACATTCTGACTGGAGTCTGCACAGATAGGGCTCCAGCTATGCTTCAAAGATTAGTTGTGTAATATTAGTTCGACAAAAAGTTCTGAACGCAATTTCAACTCATGATGAAGTGGCAAACACTTATGGTGATACTGTTTAGAATTTCAAAAAGCATATTTATATAAATAATGAAAGTACCTCATTATTTTCCTGATATAAAAGATTATTGAAAAATTCCAATTCATTAATAATCATTGCTTCGCTAAATCACTGCCAACGGGTTACATTGGTATTCAAGAAGATTTTATTGATGATGACATTCAAAGGTGATTTTTGAGGAAATAATGCAAATTATGGAACTTTGCGGGAATGTGGACAAATACATCCTGAAAATGTTTCTGAAATTTGGAATTGGTGTCTGCTTTTTCATCTTTAGTTTCTATCAAAACAAAATGCCAGCTTAATGTCAAAGATGACAAACGAGTTGTTTTACCACACAGAACTATCCTTAAACGAGCACAAATTTCTTATTAAATTGTAAACTTTTTGACAATTTAAAAATTGTTTTATGGATTTTTAGAAAATCCTTAAAAGGTCAATGGGCAATTTTTTAAATTTCACTGTTCTACTATGAAAATTACTCTGCATTACTATGTACAGAAACGAAATCTTAATTTAGATTCCTTAAATTGGTTACAAGCATTTAGAACTTCAAAATAGAAATTTTAAAAACGGCATATTTTTCAGTTCGACAAATTTCAATCCATTCGAATCTGGTTTGGCACGAAAATTAGTGATGAAATTCGCAATTTTCTTGTAACGACTAAATTTTATATTATATATGTTCCTTGGGTTTTGCCCCAACTCTTTAGAAGAATGCGTAAAACATTGATATCTCAGCAAACATATTCAGAAATGGTTAGTTGGATATTAACATTTGAATGAAATATTCATTTAAATGTTTCCAAAAAGGTGGAAATTTATAGAACCGTACGCAATCCACAATCATAAAGATCCAGTGAACATACTATTAAGTTATTATTAGAGACCAAGACTTAAAAATGTTGAAAACAATTGCAAACCCATAGCAGTTTGAAATATACAAATAAAATAACGCATTTACACAATCGACTTAGTTTTAAATGTATAAACTAATTAAAAATTTAGCTTTTTAGTTATAGTTAAAATTTATGTTTTAACTGATTATACTATATTTGAAGCAGAAAAGGATATCAAATTTTTGAATTTTAAAATGGAATTGGAATGTTGCAGCCCAACTTACTGCAACAGTAACAGAAGATTTTCTACGCTAAAAACTGCTCTCTGAAGAAAGGAATTCTTTGAGGTGAAAAAGTATGCAAATATTTTACTTTTCATTTTAATCATTATAATAAAATGTGACTAATTTTTTTATATTGCTCAATTTGCTAGGTGGTGATAAAATTAAAATTCTAAACTAATTTGGGGTAAAATTTGAAATTCTTAGGATAAAACATCACCCCGGTTATTATATATAGAATATGGATATTGAGGAGATTAAAATACCTTTTATTCTTGATTCGTACCTAATATTGAAGCAGGTGGTGATGGCATTAACAAAAGTGATTAATATGACGTCATTTCCAATTATGAAATTGGTTGCAATTTTAAACACGTAACCTGGATAGTTGTAGGCTCTTTCTAAAATGATAGGCAGCTTGAATGTTTGTTAAAGAATGCTCATCCAAATATTGCTACAACGTGATTTCCATACTTACGTAAAAATATTTACATGTACATGAATATTGGGAAATTGAGACATTTGGCAAAACTGCTTTTAAAGTGCAAATGCAATGTGAGAAATGTAATATTTACTAAGGATAAAATTAAAAAAATGAGCTTCTAGTGACTTTTGGACGAACTCTCACAAAAGCTTCTTTAAATGCAAAATGTTTATATCTATCCAAAATAGTCTTACATGAATACTAGGGAAGCGAGGGTAGACATCACGGAGATGCTTGATATTGAGTGTGTTGACGTGATCAACCGCAGTTTCTATGAAAACCTTTCTCTGCATTAAAATAATAAGGTGATCTCTGAGAATGAGACCTCTCAATTGGCCATAAGTTTTAGGAGGTCCTTTCTAAATAACCAATTACTAATAAATATAATTAAAATATTAATGTACAGCTTGATATATATGCAGATGATTCCAACTATAAAATTAATGTTTTAGCAAAAGTCACCAATTGATATTTAAAAACAACTTTAGTCAGACAAAAGTCCCATTTTGTAAAAAACTAAAAAATATTGTCAACGACTAAAGCATTGGCAGCATTCGAAATTCGTTTGACTTACAAACTGAATAGTTTTCAATTTCTTACTACCTGTATTTTGATCAGCTTAGTACTTAAATCAGTGGAGCCTTTATAGTACTAAACTAACTCTCAAACACCTTCGCTCTCAATTTACACAAAAAGCACCACTTTAATAATGAGTTACTGTCAAACACTTTTAACCATTTTTATTGATGTACCAGTTCTAAGAATATTAGATTAAACTTTACAGAAAATAAATTTAAAAGCAAATATACTACATTTTATAGTACTAAGGAAAGTGGAGACATGCCTGCAAACAACAAGATGATAATGTAATTAACACTAGAACAGCCGATGTATGAATATACCTCGAACAGCCAAGATGGGTCATTTGACCCTATCATACAATACAAGGCTTAGACAACTATATTTATTTAATGAAATTGACATAACGTAAAAATTACACAATATTTATCCAATGATTTTATTACTTTCGACATCTGATGATTTCATGACGTCATTACTGTCAATTATGACGAAATCATAGTTTTGACGTATTTGTACTTGAAGTACTCTTTGTATATTGTTATACTTACAAGTTCTTGCAATCATGAATAGACGTATCACAGCTGAAAAAGCCATCGAATATTTTACAAATCTAGATGAGGATGATAGTGGTGATGAATCAGAAAGCAGCACTGAATCCGAAACTGCTGATAAATGCCAAAATACTGTAGATGATGATTATGTTGTCAATAACGAAGACGAGAGTGATGGAGATATCGAAGATATTACAGAAACTCAGTATAGTATAGATGAAGCAAGTGACACGCCAAATACTATATCAAAGGATGGAACTAATTGGATCACCGTTACTAGTGGACCAGTAGGAAGATTACCTGCTCATAATATTTTCAGAGCTAAACAGGGACCTAGTCCATATTGCAGAAATATCAAATCTCCAGTGGACGCATGGCGTCTTCTAATAGACGACGGTTGTTTATGCCATATTTTGAACTGTACGAATGACTTTGCTCGAAATAAAAATGT
Organism: Hofstenia miamia; assembly: GCA_900660155.1. Taxonomy (NCBI): domain Eukaryota; kingdom Metazoa; phylum Xenacoelomorpha; order Acoela; family Hofsteniidae; genus Hofstenia; species Hofstenia miamia. The sequence continues at coordinate 1,257,962 of CABFPE010000067.1, read as the reverse complement.
TCAAAAATTATTCACAATAGAAGAAATAGACGGATTTATTGGTTTACTTTTTATGCGAGGACTTATGAATCAAAATACTTTCCCTCTTGATTTACTCTGGTCAAATGAGTATGGATCGAATATTTTCATCAATACAATGTCAAGGAATCGTTTTCGTGAGCTAAAAAAGTTCATACGTTTTGATGTACGCTCACATAGATCAGAGAGATTGAAAACAGACAAATTTGCTTTACTATCCGAAGTGTTGGATCGCTTTGTTGAAAATAGCCAAAAAGCTTATGTGCCTGGGGAGTCGATAGCCATTGATGAACAGTTGTTCCCTACGAAAGCTCGATGTAAGTTTCTACAGTATATGCCAAACAAACCAGACAAGTTTGGTATTAAGTTCTGGATGGCGACTGAATTGGACTCCAAGTACTGTATCAATATTATACCATATGTTGGGCGTGACGATACTAGGCAAACTAGCTTAGGTACACACGTGGTTATGAAATTAATGCAACCCTACTTTGGAAAAGGATATAATGTAACATGTGACAATTTTTTCACTTGTAAGGATCTCGCTCAAAAATTATTGGATAAACAAATTTCGATTGTAGGTACAGTTCGGCAGAACCGGAGGGAAGTGCCTAAAACTAATAAAATGAAACTCTATGATTCAATTACATATCAGTGTGACTCGATTCAATTAGTGAAATATCAAGCAAAGCTGAATAAAGTGGTGCATGTGCTCTCTACTCTCCATAAAGGTTTACAATGTGAAACATCTGGAAAAAAGAAACCTGAATCTATTATATACTATAACAAAAACAAATGCGGTGTCGACGTGATGGACTCGATGTGCAGGCAAATGACAACTAAGGCTGGTTGCAGGAGATGGCCACTAGCAGCTTTTTATAATATTCTTGATATAAGTGGAATAAATTCATGGATTCTTTACAAAAAAGTCTCTGGATGTAAAATTTCCCGCCGGGAATTTTTGCTACAGTTGTCTCGGGAACTTACTGACAAGCTTCGAAAAAAGAGGTCAGAGAAGGATATCACTAACGCACAATCACATTCTTTGAATAAACGTATTCGTTGTGAAGTACGCAGTCACTGTAAAAGGAATAAGACTTCTACTCTCTGTATAGCCTGTAACAAACCCACGTGTGGGAACTGTATGGCTAAAATCTGCAGTAAATGCAAACAATCAACAAGATTACACTGTTGTCCTACATGTTGAGTTATTGAATTTTTATTTGCTAAACTAGTTAAGAATTGAAATAAATTTTGATTTTGTTACACTATGAATTATTGTAAGTAGTTTAAAATTCTATCATAAAAAGTTGATGTTGCTATATTTATCATGTTTATAAATACTACAAAATATATAGGGTCAATTGACCCGCTCTGGCTGTTAAAGTGATATCTGATCATAACGTCTATAAGAAGAAATCGATAATTACTGGATTAGTACATTTTTGTTCATCATCCAAAAATATGAAAAGTCACAAAGTTTCATAATTTTGTATGCAGTACTTTAGAAATAATGGAGCCGAATAAAGGTGAATGGGTCAAATGACCCACCTTGGATGTTCTAGTGTTAAATTCATTAAAGCGGATGTTACACGATAGTCTTTTGCACTACAGCAAAACACTTAAGTTAAATGCCCTTCGTGTATCATCTGTTCCCGAACAAGATAATTGCGTTCTCGGGGATAAACCACGAAATAAAACAATGTTGTATTTCAAAGGGTCAAATAGCGGCAAGCCCTTCGTGTAGCAGCTTGCTAATTGATTTCTCACTGCTTATTTATAAAAATAAGTTGGTTCTACAATGAATTAAGCATTTTAATTAGCCACGTTTAAATGAACTATCAGACACCCTAGATGGCAAACATTGAGACAAAATGTTAAAAAATAACTTACTACACAGAAAATAAGCGATTTAAGAATGCTTCATAATTATATTATTTCAAAATATTGATGCTTAAAAAACTTTCAAAAATGAATATACAGTACTGGAAATATGTATTCGACAACCTTGATATTTTGAATAAATATTAAACATTCATTGGATAGACTGTGTTTAAGAGTATAACTAAGTGTTATTTCGATTAAGAAAGTAAAATCAGTATGTCTAATACCATAAAATATGTAGAATAACAATGGGCTAATAATTTTTAAATCAAAATTAGAAAATGCATTCGGCCACTTCAAAAAATTTAAAAAAATGAACAAATCCGAATAAAGTAAATTTAAAATAAGATACATAAATTTATAATTGATACAATACAAGCACTTAGCAACAAAATTGTCTTCTAATATTTTGCAAGGTGTCTCTTTGAGCGGATAACAGCTTCAAGGCGATCAGGGGTTGAAGCAAAAAGTCTTTCAATAAAGCTGTTGGGAATTGCATAAAATTTTTCTTTATTGCACTCCCCAGCTCGTCTTCTGTGTGAGAGTATGCTGTCCAATTCGATATTTGACCTCTTTCCACATATTTTCTATAATGTTAAGGTCTGGAGATTGGCCACGCCATTCAGCAAGGATAGCAAACCCATTTATTGTGGAGGAAATTTGTAATTTCTTTTGAGGTATGACATGGAGCACCATCCTGCTGATATAATGTTCACTTGTAAGGAGTGGCAAGAGTTCCTTTTCTAGAATCCGAGCATATTAAGAGCTTACAAGACTACCAGTGATGTGAACAAACTTTCACTTTGAAGGGCACAGAAGAGCTGATAGAGAGGAGGTTTTGGAGGTCTTCTTTGGTCTTTCGAACTTTGGCTTGGGGCAATGATATTTTCAAAAGTGAAACGTCTGATGATATCCCCGACAGTGCTTAGAGGTCGTTCTACAAGTCGGGCTATATTACGTTGACTCTTCCCTTCCAAATGTTTGGAGATAATTAACTTGCGGATGACAAGAGGTACGTAACCATGCATCATATACAGAGAAAAAAGACTGTTATTAGACATTTTCAATATAAATAGACTGAAAAAAGCTCAAACAATGAAATATTTTACAGATTCTCTGATTTGGTTTGAAGTGGCCGAATACATTTTTCCAAGAAAAGATTAGATAACTACAAGCATTGTAGCATTTCTCCTTGAGATTTAAAGTAAACATTGATGAATTCCTCTTTCTGCAACCCCAATTCTAGTTAAAAATAACTACGACATTATTGGCGTCAATTTTTTAGAAATATTTATGACAAATCATGGGTGGCCGAATTCTTTTTTCCAGTATTGTAATACCAAATGGACATTAATTCGACACTATTTTGGCACCGAACTTTAGTAATTCTTCGACAAATAACTCGTATTTATAATTTTCTATTATAATATTTGTTATAATTTTGCCATCCTTACAAATTGTTGTTTTAAAAACGTCACTGGGTTGTTAAAAATTTAATGCTTGAAAAATATATGCACTAAAATAACTGCAATATGGGTTTTTTCGAAAATGAGAATTTTTCAAACTATAGCAACATACAAAGAAAATTGGTATGTAAACACTAAAATTAGTTTCTTACATTCACTTCACCTAACACATTGTTTAAATGACCCAGCATCTTGGACGTACTTGTGACCCACAATTTGTAGCCTCTAATATTTATTCTATTTCAATTAAATTACGTGGTTTATATTTATTAACTTCTGTTTGAGGTTTGTATGAGTTCAAGATGCCTTTGTTATCTGAATGCGTATGCTACAAATCTAGACCAACGTACACATAGAATTTTTATGGAAAGTGAGACACAAGGACAAAGTGATTCTTATAGTGATTAAGACAATGAATCTACTGTTGAGTCTGTTCCAGATGACGCGGTAGATAACACTGTTACTGATGATGATGATATTTCGATTGCTGAAGAAAGCATTGAAAGCGACGACAGTGATACAGAAAGTGTGGTGATAAGATGAAGCATGAGAGTAGTAATTCGGACAGTGAACATAATCAAACTTACAGTGCAAATGGAATTACTTTCACACAAAATGAGCTTCCTCCGCGAATTTGGTGACGGAATATTCTTAAAGACGTATCAAGAACACTTTCACTCATACAGCAGAAGTATATTTGTTTCGGTTATTCCTAAGTGTGGATCACAAATTGAAAGGTAACACATTTGCAACGAAAAATTTCATTTGAAAAAGGTACAATTTTTGCCAACCTTTCAACATGGAACAATATTCTGGAAACCATTCAATTACTATACGTGCTGAGAGTGACAGAGATAATTTTACTTAAATCGATAAATTATGGAAAATGGGCGATAGTAAACCGTTTTACAAGGCAACAATATCTTTAAATAGTTTCAATTTTTTCTTGCGAGCAGTAAGATTTAATAATGTAAACACACGACAGCAAAGGAGAAAAGCTGACAAATTTACAGAGAATTTCTTTACCAGCAACAAACTGGCAGTTGATTTATCAGTCAAACAGTTGATGCTTCTTAATACAATTCCAACTATCGTGTTACGGGCAGTCTCTTTTTGTTTGATCAACGATCACGCAAATACACTGCGATACTTAGTATGGCCTTGCACAAATATGATAACTAGTGTTGCATACCAAACAAAGCAAAACAAATCTGTTATTCTCCTCAGGTGATAGCATATAACAAGAGGCCTTACAAAAAAAATCAAACATGTCATAATCTTAGATTATAATAAAACAAAAGGAGGGGTAGACCGATGTGATGAAAACTTAGAATTCAGCATTCGAAGAAAAACAGTCAGATGGCCACTTTTTTACAACATAATTGACAGTGTCGCTCATATTGTTCCAGATGTGGAAAACCAATATGTCAATTTCACCGAAATTTGACAAAAAATTCAATTTGCCAAATTTATACATGAATACATTGCAAATTTCTTATTGACTACCAAATGTGGGCACAAGTACTATAAAGGTTGCAGTATTAGACGTACTGATAATGGTTAAAATACATTTGATATAATTGATGTAACAATGAAAATATTTCACTTTATGATATATTGGGATAGTTGAATAAGGGTGGAATGAAGCTTCCAACTTTTAAACAGTGTTTTAATGTTTTTCTTGTTACTGTGGATTAACAAAGCACATAAACACGGCGTTTGGCTGAGTTCCAATGAAGATAATGATACAGGAAGATTAACAAAATAACAAATACGAGTTGTACACAATGCTACTTCAACTACAGTCTATTGTTTCGCAACTACTTTTTTGCCAACCAAAACTGGGAATATTTAACAAGATGGCGGAGGTTATCTTTGTTTTCAAAACCGTAACTTGAATATTTTTAATTGTACCCAAAGGCGTTCGTTTGTGGAAATTCTAGAACAAATAGGGAAATACATCATTCGTAATATTGCTTCCGAAACTTCAGCTGAGGTTCTTTATTGCATGTCAAAATTTGCAAACCATGTAGAGAAAAATCGCCGGATTAAGAGTGGACTTCTAACCAATTTTTCATGTAGTTTTGGTGTAAAAGATATGCACCATAATTGTTTATAAAAGCAATGTAAAGCAATTCGCCTCTTTTTACAAATTAAAATTGTCATGACTTCCATAAAAACCTCAGCAGCCATAGATTAAGATTTTTATTGATGAGGTGTATTTATTACATTGCAGGTGAACTAGTTGAATACATAAAAATAACGAATAAAAAAGAAGCGGACAACCTCAAGAAATAATTTAGTGGATTAAAATAAATTGAGGACTTTAATATCAAGAACGAATGATAAGATGTAGATTGAAATATAAATCAGCAAGCCTACCTTTGACTTTTGAGAGACTACTGGGAATCCATTGTGATTATATGAAGGATCTGCTAACATGTTATATATCACACCCACATTTTCTCGCTCACGCAATGTCTTCACAGGCTTATTCATCACTTCTCTAAATAAAACAGAATTAACCATGATTTATACTCAGAATTTTACAGAAACGGAATAATTATGTATAAATGCAATTCGGAACAATTGCGTGTAAAATTCTAGTGTTTTTGAAATTATAAAACTAAATATACACCTAATTTATACTGCTGATAAAATGAATTTATTTTCCGATAATAGCGTCCGAAAGCGATCTTTAATTCTGTCAATTGAAAAACTGACATATACATAAAATTTGCACTTCGAATAATGATGAGAGAATCTTAAAAGTTTAGTCAAAGGCATCTATAGAGTCTTTCTTTCATAAATAATTGCATTGCAAAGAATTTTTAATGTGAACAGGTTCTTTCTATGAAAAATCGGGCAAACAATTTTAATACTGTATGTTATGTACCGCCAATGCATCACTTAATGCAGATCATGCGCAAATTCTTGTCAATTTAGGGGGATATATAAATACAGAGATTTCAATTGTTTTTATGACTGCTATTGCCGTGATTTTTTGTTTCGGACAGTGTTTTAAAACAAATGAAATAAAATCAGTAAGTTTTGTCAAGTTCTTTATTTATCATCGTCTCTCACAATTGCTGAATAAATTATACAAAATTAATTTTACTTTATGAAGAAATTGAAACCTACAGATCCAAAAAATTGCAGGCGATTACCTGCCATACTGAACAAAATTATTTACTTGTATTTCGAATTGATTATTGGCAACGTTCTGTAAAATGTGTTTTCACGTTGAATTAAAGCTAATAGTATGTCAGTTTACCAATTTTCAACTAAACGATGTTAAACAAATGTTTCAAATACTAATAATATATATTATGGCTTTGAGGATGACTAATGTAGATGGTTCTATATAGATAACATTGCAATTACATTGATATGTTCAATTTAGTTAAATCTGGATTAAAAGGCAGCATTGCTAGGCGCATGTCGCTTTCCTTAGCACAGAAGCCCTTGTAAGCAAAACGTTTTTTATCAACTACTGCCAAGTGTCACATGTATTCATTATCTAAATAACTAAAAGTGACATGCATGAGAATCAAGCATAAACTTAGAAGCGGAGTCTCATTGCTCGTTTCAGCCAAAATATGAAGGATTTTCAATGGAAATTAACATCATATTTTTAAATAAAATTTGTAATAAATTTTTTAAAAATATTTTTAGCATTTATGCTATATGTACATGTACATGCATATAATAATACACTTAACAATTTTTAGTGGGCCATTACTGCATGCAAGCCTGAAAGTTTCTAACGTTTCTATTAACAGCAAATATTTGGCTGTTAACAGCCAACTCGTTAAAAGAAAAATACGCCTAAAGCTGATCACATGATTTTATTTCTGTTGAACGGGTACTTATAGCAACCAAAGCTGTACCCAGTGCACCTTATCTACTAGGCGAATAATGGAATATATACCTTATTGACAAAGACCAAAATCAAAGAGTAATTTCTACAATTTGTTTCCAAATTTTTAACGCTGAGAATAGTTCTATGTTGTGTAGTATTATGCTTTCAAACGTAAAATTGTGGTCAAATATGAAAAAAAATGGAAGACGGCCTTAAAAATGCAATGGCACGAAAAATGAAAAAAGATAGTATACATGTCAGAGTGAAAACAATCGAGCTAGGGAGCTAACGCTTGGTCTAAAATTCCAACCCAAGTTTTATGCAATTGAATATGGGCTTTAGTGTAAATTAAATATATCGTGAAATTATACAATTGAATTTGTGAAAAACAAAAAAAAATGTTAAAAAGTTCAACTTAACAGACAAAAATCGTCAACAATGACGTAAATTTCAAAAAGCTAATGGAGAGATAGTTTACAGAAAAACAATCTTAAAATTTTCCATGATTAAAATACGATCAAATTTATGAAATATAGTAGGTTTTACGTATGTATATTGAACAGTCGGTATTTGCTGGAAAAAGCAATGTTAAACCTTGGCTTTTTAAAAATTTCGTCCACCCAACAAGGTCGCAAATTGCTTATAGTAATCCAAACCCTTACGAATATCAATGAAGGGCTGCTTCAACACTATTGATAAAAACTCCATAAAAATCAGTTCGAAATCAAAATGAAACAAATGCAAAAAATAATTGAAAAAACTATTATAAACTCATTATGAACAAATTTTATAAAGGCTTTCATATAAAACCATCACAATATAAAACATGGCCAATTGTGAAATGCATGAAGCCTAGAAATGGGATAGTTTTCACAATTTTTTTATTAAAAATATCACTCAATTTAATAGATACATTTAATTACAACTATCAAGATTCAGAGAAATATAACGTTATAGCAAAAAACAACATTTCAATTAGAGTGTAACAATATTTGAATTAGATTTCAACAACATCACCGCGGTTGGTAACTGATTGTTTTACTTGAGTTGTTCTATATCTGTGTACAGTCTGTAGCTTAATAGACGTATGACAACATAAGTTCTTAAAGCATGCGTTATTAATGAATTCCCACACAGCACATAAAATAGGCACAAAGACGATAAGAAACGACAAACTTCCCAGCAAAGTAAAAAGAATGTGGAATTCCATGCAGAATGCCGATGATGTGATTCAAAACACGCGCAGATCTCTTACCATTGTTACGTAGTTACGTCAATTTTACCAAACTTTTTTCAAATGAATGGCATAGATTTGAAATTTTCAGTCAATTAATGCTACATGCATTCACTAGAAAGTTAGTCATTAAAGTACGAATCCCGCAAATTATTTTACAAATTTTTCGTAAAATTTTATACGAATTTGAAACAAAAGCATTTTAAAAAAACACGTTTAAAACATTAATGGTACATATTGAATGCCTGAAAAACTTCAATAATCCTCAGTTAGTAATAGGCTACAAAATTCCAAAAGTAATTGAATACTTCTTTAACCATACATTTAAAATCAACTTCTGAAATGTAAGATGAGGCAAAATATTGAAAGGTAACTTTACAATATGTCTAAATGCGAGAATAACATGAAGTCATGTCAGAGAAGTGAGCAAAGACAAAAATTATTTTGTCAAACGCCATCTGCGACAGACTTCCCCCGCCCAGCACGTAAAACAAAGAAATATCCAAATTGAATATTTCTTTAAATAGTATGGCTCTTTAAATATGAATGCAATAATTGTAAATGACGGTTCAAAGAAATAATTATTCAATTTGTATATCAATAGTACTATATCAAGACTTGGCCTTCAAGATATTGTTAAGAAACAATTGTAAATTTAACAATTGCAATTTGATATGCGATTAATGAATTTTTGATAAGAAATAGAAAAAATCAATACTACGAAAATATATGTTAACTACTATAAAGACAGTAAAACGTTTAATTGTATGCAATCCCAAACTAGTTTTAGCTAGCACTCCTAAGTTATTTTTCAAACAAAAATTTAAAACGAACTATATATTAATTACTCAATACAATTGCAATTCAACCAACAATCAAATTGTTTGAATAAAATTGACGTTTGTTCACTTCCTGATGGTGATAACATTTTCTACTTCCACTTCGGAGACATACAAACAAGAAACCAATATATTTATAAGCTTTGATAGTTGTCCTAATTTTATAACAACTGACTTATCACAAAATCTTATTATTATTAAAATTAGAAAAAATTTTAAGTATAATATACCTGCTGCTAACTTTATGGGCAATTTTCGGAGGCTCCCAAGGTAGTATAGGCACACTTTGCATCCGAATATGTAAGTCGTAAATACCTTCATTGAAGTAGTCACCAACCCATTTAGCAGTCATTAGAACCAACATCAATGGAAGACCATATGACACATTACCAGTGGCTTCTATGAGAATAACTGTAAGACTAATTGTCATCCGGACGACACCACCCAAATTCGCTGCAGCACCCATTAACGCATACTTGCCACTACCAGCCCACGACGTCTAAAATATGAAATTTCAAGACAAAAAACGATATTTACCACCTACCAAAATACACAAGTAGAGCAAAGATAGCGAATGGAAATAAAGATATTTTAATTGTTAATTCATAGAATTGGAATTCTCAAATTTTATAACTAGAGTATCCCCAAATAAATTAAAGCAAACAATGAGTCATTCAAAACCCATCTAAACAAAATGATCGAAATAATATGCAAAATTGTCGAAAGAAGAATCTGGATAAATTGAAACAACCCATTGCAAAAAGAAGTTGTCGTGAAAATATTACATTTTAAAAAGGTGCAAAAGCAGCACCGTCCTCTTCATTTGGTCAATTTATTCCCAATTTGCAACTATGAGAAAAAAACGTTATTAACTAATTGTATATAGCAATAAAAATGCAAGACATAACACTTTGAAAAAGTACTTGAATGAAGTAAATTTGCATAAAGACTGGTGATAAACATGTTAAAAAGCATAAATGTTGGAAATGCTAAATACAAAAGTTTGCAACATAAATGTATCTTATGACAAATATTTTATTTAAATATTATTTTTGGAGTCAATTGACTATTGACAATAGAAAATCAACTCAAGAAATGCCACAGTAAATTAACCCTTTGTGTAATGTATGTCGATTAAAAAAGCCGCTAAAAAATTTGCTTTTAAGAATATTAATAACGTAAATTTTCGAATAGGTCAGTTTTTCAAATAGTTATTTTGCAAAATGGAAAGGTCAGTTCGATTTTTTCTCGGAATCAAATAACTGGTTAAATCTGAGAACTTAATGTCACATTAAAATATGCTTTGAAAAATGTGTTTGCGTGCAAAAATTGTATTCGAGTTTTGAATGGACAGTTGAAAGTGTTCGGATTTTCTGATTTAGAAAATATGGTGTATGAAGAAAAAATCTTTGGTTTTCGGTCAGCCATTTTAAAACACCAAATTTCGATTAGAATAATAATTTTAATACCTAAAGGAGTATACATAATTTAAAAACTATAAAAATCACACCCCTTTGTTAGTTGTAATTCCGTAAACAATTCAGTAGAAAAATAGGACATCATTTTAATAAACTTGTTGAATGACTTCCTGTCATTATGAAATACACGCAACACATATTTACACTTATAATATATTTGTTAACCTCGCAATGAATGTCAAACTGTGATGGTAATTTAAAATGGAATTCTTCCAATTACTAAATGGATTAGGGCGATGTGATCCAATAGCATCTTACTTGTAAGATAAATGCACATTATATACATTCGTACATTAATGACAATTTCAACCAAAGTGAAACACAACTTAAATTGATCGGTTAGAAAATAGGTAGCGTAACGTTTCTATAAGTATTGGGGTACATACAATTGAACGTGATATTAGCATGATAGTCTTACTTTCAATGTCATAACCGATAAGAATATCCAAAGTTAAACATGCTTCTTTGTTGAAATTTGTAAATAAGATTATGAAACTTTGATGGCAAATAAGTAAAATGTTGCATTGGGAATTTTAAAAGGCACATGCCATTAATCGCTAAATTATTACACGACCTCATGTAGATTTCGCTTGACAAGAAACTGCATTAAACAATCAGTAATTGAAATCTATTGACGTCAATTAACAGAAATGTCAAAGCAGAAGAAATTTCAAGTTGTAATCATATTAGAGGCATTACTATTTAAACAGCGAAAAACACTGTAAAACGAGATTAACTAAAATCCAACGAATCTAAAAAAAATTAACCGAAATGTAAACCAATGTTATTATATATTTATTAACATAAATGCAAGTAAATTAAAAGAAAGTTATTCCGTACAAACTAGAAAACCAACATGAAACTTTGAAATATACTCAAATTTTAAGGTATTTAAGTGGATTTCTGTAAACAGAGCGAAATGTATGTGATGTGCCGAGTGTCGGTATGCAATTACTCACATCATGCGTATTTCAACTCTTATCATTCTATTATAATTATGTTGACATCATCCATATTTTAAATTTCAACAAAGACGTATTCTATAGGAGCATGAATATAGCTATCTAATCCATAATACGTAGGTAATAGAAAATTTGTAAAAATCATATAATTATAAAATTTATAGGACTTCTGTTTTTCATACCTACAATCGTTAGAAGAGTGGTGTTGAAGTGTTTGAAGAAAATCTGTTGAAATTTTCTACCTGGAAGACAAACAATCAGTGGACTCTTACTTTCTTTTATATTTTCGGCGATATGGAATGTAATAATACACATATCATGAAGAAAAACAGACATAAACTGAACAAAACTAATTTTTAAAGAATCTTTTTTTGCTTACCATAATAAAAGTAGTCTTCAACAACTAAAAATTAAGTTTGAAATGCGCTCTTGTCACCAAATTTATAGATAAAATGTTCATCAATTACAGAGGTGTCTAGCGTTGCGATGTCTGTGGTAAAATAAAAGGTCCAATTTTTTATCAGTCTTTTCAGAACGAATCCTTGTGTCACCATATTGTTTGTAAATTATATTCATACANGGTAATAGAAAATTTGTAAAAATCATATAATTATAAAATTTATAGGACTTCTGTTTTTCATACCTACAATCGTTAGAAGAGTGGTGTTGAAGTGTTTGAAGAAAATCTGTTGAAATTTTCTACCTGGAAGACAAACAATCAGTGGACTCTTACTTTCTTTTATATTTTCGGCGATATGGAATGTAATAATACACATATCATGAAGAAAAACAGACATAAACTGAACAAAACTAATTTTTAAAGAATCTTTTTTTGCTTACCATAATAAAAGTAGTCTTCAACAACTAAAAATTAAGTTTGAAATGCGCTCTTGTCACCAAATTTATAGATAAAATGTTCATCAATTACAGAGGTGTCTAGCGTTGCGATGTCTGTGGTAAAATAAAAGGTCCAATTTTTTATCAGTCTTTTCAGAACGAATCCTTGTGTCACCATATTGTTTGTAAATTATATTCATACAGATGGTGTTATTTAGTGAGTTATGTATAAAATAAATTATAGAAACCATCACAAATTGTAAAAAATATCTGGGTTGTTTAGGGTGCCGGTAAGAAAGTATTATTGACGGGTGAATACGCCATTAAAAAGTTTTAAATGCACATCACTAAAGTATATGTTCCTTGGTAAACATAATGAAGTAATTTGATTATAATGTGATTGCAAGCATAATACGAATAAATTCTGTGTAAACAATTTTGAATGTAAGCGATCTAAAGCCGTTTGTGAATGTTTGTTAAATTGTCTGTGTGATAGCGATTGTTTGTCCGTGTGTTTAACTAGGGATGTTTTCAAGGAAAATAAACACGCCTCACTTCAAGATATGAATTAGTCAGGTCAATTCAGTCGCATTTGTTAGTCAAAGTAGCGTAATGTGTAAATGAATTTGAATTTTCATTTTAAACTAATTGAATAATAAATTACCATAAAATAATTTTCAAGTTACGAAATCTTTATATTCTTTTGACATTTCATTAAAAATTATGTAAGAGGTGGAATGCGGTATAGATATGCCATTCATGCATTTTAAGGTAGGTAGCGAGTGATTTCAGAATTTTCGTTAAAAAGCAGTTTTTTATTAATGCAACCTGCCTATCAGAAGATAGACACCACAAAATACATGCAAAAAATGGATGAAAAATTATAATATGCAAATTATGGTGGCCATAACAACTAAAATACTGTTTAGATATAGATAAAAGGTAGATAGTAAAGCGTGCTAAACCGAAAATATGTATATATATATTGTCAGTTTTGCATAATTAATTAAGCTTAAATAATGACGTCATTGAAAATATTACCTAACTAAATATTCATGACATAGTAACATATACTTCTGACAGTAAAACTATTTGTATTTGGTTTAGAACACTCTACACAAATTAGTGTTGCTCTGCTTAAAATCTCAAGTGGATTGAAACAACACTAACAAAACTACAGTCGATTTCCTACCAAAAACCATGCAATAAATTGATATTCGAGAAAACGCACAACTTGTTTTTTTCTCTCTCACATTTATGTCTAGTCCCGTGTTGCATAAATATGGCTCTTTTCGGTCTCATTCACATCTGTCTTGTTTTTCCTGAGTCCTCTCAGAAGTTTCCTTTTTATTTCTACAGTTATAGAAGTTTTTTGGGCAAAATCGATTGTAACACTCACTAGCTACCTTAATTAGGAATGAATGATTTTGCATAAGAAATATAATAGGGAAGTTGATCAATCAAATTTAGCGAAAAATTACATTGGCGTGAGATCAATTTGCATTCCACAACGTTAAAAGAGTTTTTGTAAGAAGAATTTTTCCATGAAAGCCTAATATAATGGATACTTACAGGACCTCCAATGAGCATCTGCAATGTGATTCCAAAAAGTCGACCCCATGCAGCACCAGTTAATAAAGAGGGAACAAATAAACCACTAGGCACACTTACTCCATATGTCCAACAAGCCAGTGACCAGTATGCTACCGTAAGCATTAACAACGTCTTTGCGTCAAATGTACCTGTTAAAAACTTACTGTTGATGACTTTGAAAAAGAGAACATAGCATATTTAATATAAAGGCATAGCAAAAGCATGCAAACCGTTCCGATTAAATATACATACTAAGCACGGAATTGTAAATCTCAAAAAAACTAAAACATCCATAATCAAAACTTAAACTTCGTTATCAATAACTTAAATATGAGGGCCATGATTTCGTAATCAACGTTTGTTAGACTTATGAATAGAGAAGGATTTGGACATTTCCCCAAAACTGGAAGGACAACAGCAGTATAAAAGCTTTAAGGAATTTATCTGTAGAACACGCAATTGCAATTGGAAGAAAATGTTTACATTTGTGAAGGTAAAATAACGTATGCATTTTGTTTTCAGAATCCCCTACCTTCGTCTGCATGAAACAATGATTTGACGGCCTTTTCAGGAGTGACGAATGTAAGTATAGACATAGCGTTGTATTCCCCATCATTGCAAAACATCTATCACGAGATTAATAAGAAAAGTAAGAAAAAGGCTACCTGTAGTCCTTCGTTGTTGGTAATTTCGCTAGTTCCTACTGGCTTACAGTCATCACAGATATAAATAAGAAGATAGCATACTGCCATACTTGTCATTCCAACTACAACCGCTTCCATTACCTTCACGAAAGGACGGTAAAGAAACCTAAATTTGCAAGGATCACAACAAGGTTCTACTATGGATATATATCTCATTCAAGAATATTAATGTTAAATACATACGTATGCAAGCATCTCTAGGTTATAAATGTTTTTAGAAAGTAATTCAGTCAATAAAAATGATTTTTCAAAGAATAGTTGATGTTAGCGACTTGTTGTAGTGCAACTGAGGTTTCATAATTTGCATTTTAGAGCAAACTTTTTTTCAATAAACTAAAAACGTGGAAACGTGAAATTTCGAGAAATCGAATAAAAGAATGATGGTACAACAATGACAAAGAAAAACAAAAACATTTGCTATTTTATTGAAGTTGATATAGCAAATGGGATTGCAGTAAACCAGAACTTTAAAAAATTGACTATATATATATATATATATATATATATATACATGGATGTTGAATTGAAATATTGTAAATATATTCTAATTTCACTAAATGCAAGAAAAATTGCATTTGTTTAGTAATATTGCAAAAATTTTTGCAACTTGCATTTTCTAAATTGTGTAACGAATGCTCTCAGATTCTACAGTTTATTATTAATTGCACTAGAACATACCTCAATTCAGCAATATTTGAAAAAAACTATGAAAATCAATATATTTAGATTGTTATGAAAGGTCCGTTATTTACTATAGAGGACCCAGATGTAATGACGTCATAAAATAATAATTAAATTCAAATCCTAATCTTTCTTCCAACACTTAAAAATATCCAAACACTAAATATAATTTCAATAGTTCGGTAAAGGATTTGGTTTAGGAATAAAGATTAATAAATTATTCCATTTCGTCAATTCAAATGGGTTCCCTGAACTAAAATATCGCGTTGAAAGCTAATTTCAAAGGAATCACAAAGCACAAGAAATGAAAAACAAATTTAGCCTAAAATTTCAACAGCAAAACCAAGAAAACACCATCACCAAATCTTGCGGTGGCAATGTTTTCTTAAACATCATTGGCAAACGTTAAGTACATGCCACTGAACAATACACAACTTTAAGCAAATTGGACAGTTCCTTGGCAATTTTTTTGACCAAACATTCAACAAAATCAGTCGTTTTAAAGTAACTGACGTGTACTGTAAATTATATCAGTGACAATGGTTAATACTCCCTACATTAAAACAATTTGCATATCTTCATGAGGAAATTTTCAGAAATAATTAAATTGGCTTGTAGTTGTTACGACTTTGTATACAAATCCGGGCAAAAGAAACTTGTCCGCATGGAAATATCCAAAAACTAGTATAAAACCAAAATCATTCGTAAGTAAGCTTAATTGTGTTGTTTTGTTAGTTTTGTAGAAAGTTGTTTCCGATGGCTAAGAGGTAATTTGTTGCATGAGATTAAAAAACATACCACGTGAAAGAAAGTTATCCAACACATAAAACATCAAATTAAAGAGAATACTTCTCGCGATTTTACAGACAATTTGTAATTAGTCTTTTACATAGTGATATGACCCGCCGCAATGGCATGAAAACATTGATTTGGTTGCATCAGATTAGTCAATATTAGCCAGCAAAAAAATATGCCTGTTCTCGGATCACAATCCGGAATCTTTTTAGAAGATCCACACCCACTGGCAGTATCTCCGATCGTCCACGAACAGGTAGACCACGCAAATCGGACTTCCGTGAAGATTGATTAATCGCACACAACAGCTTGGAAAATCAACTTTTGACAAAGTTCGAATTACTGTGATGACCCCTTATTAGGGTTAACTAAATTCTTTTGCTTTTTATGTTCTTTTCTATTAGTTAACATATGCACTGGATAACTTATTTTGTCAATTAAAAAGTATTGCTGAAAAATTGCAAAAATCCAATTGACAACAAATAAGTTCAAAATAGTATTGAAATAAGTTAGGTGAAATTCGAGTATAGAGTTCAACAATTGGATTAGATGAATGACTCTGTTTTGTCCGGGTCTCTACTGAATTATAAAATTTTAGCTATAAAATTTATAAGTAATTTACTCTTGTTAGCAATTGAATGTCTCTTGTTCGAACTTCAATTTGCGAATCTATATTTCAAAAATACTAGTACGATTCATTTTTACAATTTCGTGAAAAACCAATCATTGAAATTAAACAATCAAAACTGGAGTAGTCAGGTTAGAACACTACAAATCAATCATTTACATTCCTACTTACAAGCCGTAACTTTAAACGAAACAAGTTGAAACAAGCAAAAAATGATAAATTTCTGCTGTTAGTAA
This sequence comes from Hofstenia miamia, assembly GCA_900660155.1. NCBI lineage: Eukaryota > Metazoa > Xenacoelomorpha > Acoela > Hofsteniidae > Hofstenia > Hofstenia miamia. The sequence continues at coordinate 1,240,745 of CABFPE010000067.1, read as the reverse complement.
TTCGTGTTACTTGTAGTATTAAACACTTCTTCTAAGAATTTTTAATTTTTTCAAACTAAAGTTCATAAAGCTGATAACAGATAGAAACGCTTTTATATCAAATTACAGGCAAATATAATGTGGTTGAGAGTACTGTGAAAAGAAGAATTGCATTGGGAGAGAGAACGGGAATTTTGACAGACCATTTTCACAAGATGCAATAATAATTTTATGTGACCGATATGTCATTTAAAACGTCACAACTGAATAAACTTATCAGAAATTAATGCTGTTTCTCTTAAAATACCTGGCACAACATTTGCCAACTTTATGTACACAAATAAGCCGAAAATATTAACAGTTGAGAAAGGCATCCGTCAGATATATTTTAAATAATCAATCTGTGAATCACCAATATTTTAAGCAAAGAATTAGGTATGTTCAGATTCCAAAAATAACGTTCGGATTTCCATCGTAAGTTGCCATTTTTTACATATATATCCTTAGATGCCATTTCTACAATATCTTTCATACTTTTGATCTACCTTAATCTTTAATAATATGTCAAAAAGACATTCAGGGCGCGGCTATCTGTATGTATTTTTCGTCACAATAAGTATGAATTCCTACCACTCTGCGTTCATTTGCTTCATCATATTCGTAGGGACCACAAAATATGGATTTACGAAACGAACTGAAGGAAACTCGGACTGCTTTCTTTCATTGTTTTTCTCTAGCGGTTTGGGAAATGAGAAATGAGGCATATTATTTATTACACAATTTGAATATCGAGTTTCTAATTTGTTGCAGTCTTCTACATACTCATCATAATGAATGGCTAGCGGCTATTAAGAAGAAAATTTAACATGTACCAAGAATTAATTGAAGACGCATCATGAAATATGAGTGGTATCAAAATTGTAAAGTGCGTTATTTTGGTTCACACAGGTGTCAATAAATAAATTTTAGTTGTGCAGGGAATTTCTTTTGAACTAGGGTGCTCTCCGTTTCTTTAAAAGTAGTTCACCAACAGAATCTCATTTACAAACTATTATAAATGTCTACAACTAGCTGTTTGATAGTTAAGGATAACTAAAGCATTATTGTGTTTCGGAGCTGGAGATTATTCAAGGTGGAAATAACTACAAGTATCTCTATGAATCTGACTTCTGACATCAGTGTTCTTGGAAAAAAACCACATTTCCAATATTAAGTAACTAAACAAATTTGGGCGTTCCAGTTTCATATAGAGAGTTTAGAGCTCTAAATGACTTCACATTTGTCACTAAGTTGCTTCAAAAAATTTTGAATGAGGCAGCAAAGGCCAAAATAAAGTACAGAAAACATTACATAAGGTGTATAGTATGTGGATAACTCCCAAAAACCCCTTTTTTGAAGTTGGCACCCCTTGACATCAAACTCCCGATATATCCATTTGAAAGGCCTTTCAGTGGTTTTTCTATGAAGCCTGCCACAATTCAAAACCAAATTCTTTACAAAATACGAATAGTAACCGAGAAATTTTAATAGCTTGTATGTTTCAAACAAACTGTAACTGATTACAGTCCTAATTGATGAAATCAACGTTGGCAATGACAGTTAACAGCGCAAAACTCTCTATTATTGAAACGTTTAACGAATGAAATATCGGTGTACTGGATTTTAATTAGATGATGTTGGAAATGTCACGAGGGTAAGATCTTGATTATTAAACTTTTAGGAAATTGGCATGATTGATTTCTAGTTTAGATTTGCAAACTATAGCAATCAAACTTAAACATTTACATGCATTATGTCACAAATTTATGAATGTGGTTTTTGTGTTACAGCGATTATTGAAGACTGAATATATTAAACTAGTACATATATTAAGAGCAAGTCATAAGAATGATTAATACAGTGACAACAAGAATTGCTGTGAATTTGAAATAATATTCAAGAAATAACAAAGGAAATATTTTGCCTCAACTTCTCCAAAGACATGAATTTTTGTTAATGCTGTAATTCATTAGAATAGCTTTACAATTCACCCTGTAGATTAGGAGTATAAGTTATATAAGAAAACTAGTAGCTTCCAATAAAAAATAAAATTATGTGAAAAGTACATGAAATGCCAACTGCTGTTAGAAGCTAGTAAGCAAACAAATAAGACGGTATCAAACTAATAAAAGTGTATTTCGAAGTCAAGTTTACAATGTATTTGCTATTGACAGCAGAAATGACTACATTTAAAATTCTTCAGATTTTTTATTTTATCACATTAGCAATTCCTTAGGACATCTGTTTTAAAAGACGGTTTAATGATAGAAGGATTTATTAATTATTCAGGAAAAAGAATTATGAATCGGATTTCACCTGTATTTCCATTACTAGAACACCAATATAGAGTAAACTCAATACATTTAGTGGACCACGTCGAAAATACAAATCCTTTAAACATTTTTAATAGATTATTAAGAAATGGAACTTTTTAAGCAAAATCTAAAAATCGAAATCTTTACTGAAACGGAATTAGGTATTGTATGACAAATTTCTTTTGATGGCAAACACCATAGAAAAACTGAACATAAATGAAAAAATATGAACTAACAAAGGTCACCAGTAATGATGGGTGACATTAGAAAATTTGGAAGATTGAAAATGCATTAGATCAACATAAAGAGAGGTCACTTTGACTTACTACAATCGTTGTTAAACGAAGCAATCATTTTTTATTTAAGAAATTGTACTTTTGAAAGGTTTAGTAGCGAATTATCAATGTAAAAAAACAAAGAAAAAACTTACTTGATACGAAATACTGTGATTCTGTAATTGATTTCGTTAAATAAAGCCCCAAGAAGTCCTCCAATGACACCCATTAAACAGAAAATAGGCAACTCGTACCAATTGTATGGAATACCCTAAGATAAATATCAAACACTATGTAAGGTGAATTTAACCCTCTGCAGAACAACGTGTAATTTAATAAAAAATCAATTTTCATGTTTTCTGTTTTCTGTAACATCTCAGTGATTATAACTTTAATTCTTATATGATTTTGCCTAACTCTGCATGTACTTTAATTATAATGATTCAATATATTAACAACATTATATGAATTCAACTCAGCACGCCAAATTTTTGCTTTATTTCAGAAAAAAAAACGGTATTAGTTCAAGGAGCGTAAAAAGTTTTAGAAATTATTTCAGATGAAGATGAGTAGAACATATAAGAACACGAGGAAATTGTTGATGTAGAAGAGTCACATGAAGAATTGGACGTTAGAGTAATAGATCCTCACCCCGACTAATCTATCGATGACGAACTTATGCCGACGAGAATGGAGAGAACCTCAAGCGAAAAAGAAGCCGGAAAACTGCAGTAATTTAACGAAAATGATTTGTTAAAGTCGTGGTATGAAAGTCTGTGGCAAACTGTAAAATAAACTACAAAATTACTTGTACTACATAGTTTACAATGGTAATATTGAAAATATGTTTGAAATATATTGGTATGTTAATAATTATATTAATATTTATACAATCATTTATTTTGGCTTGAATTATATACTGTTGTGGGTGCGATTTTCAAAATCACAGATTGGCCTGGAGAGGGTTAAGTAAGGCATTGTTTTGAGTTTTGCTTTATTGAAAATATTTTACAATTAACCATGAGAATCAATGAAACATGATATTTGATAAAAGCCTTAATGGTAAAAAAGTTGGCATGTTAGATTTTTTCATATTTAGATAATAAATGTCAAATTGCTTATATAGAAATTTGCTCATTTATATATCATAGGACATCGTAAAAGTGAAATACTGCAATATTTTTCAGAAATAAAAGTCGAAGATATGGCGAGAGTGCACATTAGAAACTGTATTAATCACTGGCAACAACCCCGACCGATTCAAGTAATATTCCTTCTAATCAAATCTTGAATAGTCCACTCGTATTAGAAAAGCAGCACAATATTATGTCAGAGTTTATTATTGCATCTAATTGTGAACAGTTGAACCCAAACCGAATACAAGTCCGTAAGTCTTTATTGAATGATATTTTAATAAAGAATACTTAGAATTAATATTCACTTACTGTAAACTGTCCAAAGTTAATTAACCCTGAGTAAGACAGTTCACCAAAATGTCCGTGATAAGCGCTAAGAACGAAATTCAGTGTGACTGTTGACACCATAGCAGAGAAGAAAACCCGCCATGTCAAAGCTTGATTCCAAAAACTAGCACCTTCTTCTAAACTGAAAAGAACTCCTCCTAAATAAGCAAATTAAAATAAACAAAGATTTAATACTGAAATTAATACGCCCACAACCAAAAAGATGATTCTGCAATATACACTGACGCATCTTAAAATCTCAGACAAAGACCTGCATATCAGCCAGTTAAATTTAATCACTTACACTAACAAATTAAACTGCAAGAGTAGCAACATGCCTTTTGATTGAAAAACTTCTATAAATCAGAGTTCGTACAACTCCAAATAACAACAAAGTCTCAATAAATATAGCAGATAAACAGATCATTTAACATACTGCTTGAAAACGATTTCTAAGTTATGAATGTCACTTTAATTTACATATACAATTTTACTTTTTATCTACTACAGACCAGAGGCGCAGCTGTGGAGGTTTTCAAATGGAATGTGTACAACACAGTTCCTATATTGTAAAATTCCACTGGTCTTGAGTGAATTGACAGACAATGGAATTGAACGTTCACGCCCTTTATCGCACAAATGCTACAAATAAAAATGGAGTCAATTTCATTGTTTAATCCTATGATTCACAGTTGGCAAAGTTCTTAAGTGACAGCTTGATATCACACATATTTAATAGCCTCTTCTACGGCTTCCATGATTGGAATTTGTGAGCAGTCAGTTTGCTTTTAACAATGACTCATAGATTCTTGACTAGGTTAATGTCAGGGCTGCTTCCGAGTCCAAGTGGCAGAATATCAGGGCAATCTATATTATAGCAAGCCTTGCAGAATATCAACATGTTCAACTAGCAAAGATTTCCCAGTTTTTGAATCTGTTAACTTTCATTATTGGTAGCAAACGTAACTTTTAACCATTTTACATTATTTGATGAAAAAACCACAGATTGTCAAAATATGGGCTGTCCAGACTTTTTTGGCGTTAATTGTACGTCATTTGAAACTTGAACTTATATGTATTAAATTACTCTTCCACTGGGCCTTTTCTAAAACTTATTCAACAAAACGGGCTAGAGCCTGTAATTACAAATCCATTATATTAATTCTACTCGTATGTAAATTCAAAAAAGCCATTGAAATGTTATGATAACCTATTAATTTCCTACCAAACATACGTCCTACTTTAAAAATAATTTATTTTCCTCTTGCAAAAAATTGCAGCGTCTTATTAAAAGTAGAAAATAACGTGGGATTTCACTAAAACAAAAAACATGGAAGATCAAAAAGTATGAATTCAGGAGTTATATGGTGCCGCTAAATAAGTTAATTGCTGCGCAAGTATAAACATATTATAAATTGTTACGTAAATACCAAAATCAAAACTTGAAAAATTATTTTAAAATATTATGAAAAATTCAGTCTGAATTTAGGATTATTGAACGATGAAATGAGGTGTAAACAATAAAATAGTACAGTTCAACATGATTTAGTTCTGGTTCATGCCAAAAATCAATTGCGTTTGCAACGACTAAGCATGCAATTTTCTAGAAAGTTTTATACTGAAAAGAATAAGCCGTTAAAAGGATTTTTAGTACAATTACTACAAAGTAAGTTGTCTTAAGTGTTTAAATAAACAGTCATATCGGAAGTTTCACAAGAACAATGCTATGCGGTTTTGATTTACAAACAAGATACATCCGAGGATAGCAGAGTTGGGCAATAAAAAAGTGTTCGCAAACATCCTTCCACACAGCAATCATTTATGTATTATTCGCAAACTTTGATAAAAGCCTAATTACAAAAACATATAAAAATGACAATAATATACAACTAAGACAATAAAATGATTGCGGTTGATTGCACATAAAATATAGTAAATATAACACGAGCAGACAATACTCTCGAAGCAATATCTAGAAGTATAATACATAAAGTTAAATTTGCATAGGGGCGTTAGAGTATCTTCTATGTATATATTTAACAAAAATTATGCATCAAGCATTGCTCTTCTTAATTTATATCCTCTGCAAGAAATAACTGATGTATATTGTATCAATCAATTCAAGTTGTGATGAACTTCAAATTTGCAAAATACAGTTCTTCATGTTTGAAAAATCATCGAATGCCTCACTACATTAACGATGAGAAAGACCAGTTATATTAAATAGTCTTAGTATTCATTTTTTCAATTCTTGGAAATACTCCCTTTTGGAAAATTTGATTGAATTTTGTTTCTCAATCTGCCGCATATGAACAATAAATGTACTTATTGCAATAGAATTTGATCAATGGTATATATATATATATATATACTTATACGGGCGCTAAGTATAAATCGACAAACATATACAGGCGCTAGGTATAAATCATCAAACATATACGGGCTCTAAGTACATAGCGGGCGCTGAGTACAAATTGGGAAAACGTATATGGGCGCTAAGTATATGTATTTTGCAAAGAGTGTTTATTCGAATTTTGTGAGCACTAAAGTACTTCTTAACTCATTTTCATAATTTTCCAAATGTTAAACTTACAAAATAGTGAGATAATAAGCTAATATTTATCTAATTTACTGCTTTTAGCAATATATTTTGATAGATTTTTTAAATGTCGAATTTCTTGATACGTATGCCCTGTAAGATATTAATATATTGAAATTTTGCTAAAAAGTAAAAAAGTAGCATCATAATAATTCTAAATTTCAAAAATTCATTGCTAAACTTTAACTTGAACGTGATTACACAGCACTAAACAAATGAAGCAAATAAGTAAGCAAATGGGTTTATTTGTGTTT
>CABFPE010000067.1:1215229-1233055 GCA_900660155.1 Hofstenia miamia | reverse complement strand
GTGTATATATATATATATATATATATATATATATCATTGGGTATTGTAGATAATGATTACTAGCAGATAATGTCATTTTCATTTTGACGTTTAAGTAATGTTTGTTCTTGACAAATTTTCAGTATTCACAGTGATTCCAGGGGTAAAGAAACACTTCTAAGTTCCAATGCAATTTGCATACATGCTTAGTTATATTGCTTATTGATAAGAATTCGAATTTTTTTTCATACCACATGTGATCATCACAAGTAAGAAGAATATGTCCATAAACAGTATATACAGTTGCCAATGACTAATCCGGCAATCAAGTGATTTCGAATATTTAATTTAATCAAATTATACTGTTTTATGGAATATTTTAATTTTAAGATGAGGTAGTTAACGAGTTTGGTGTATTTTAACCTAATATCTAATCTGGCACTTTCAAGCCTCGATGATGCCGGATCAGTGATGGTCAACTGTACGATGATACATTGAGTTAAGTTACGAAAAGAACTTTAGTACACTCATATAAAACAATTTTAAGTTAAAAGAAGCACAAAAGTTACCAACTGGAGCACCGAATGCGGCTGCTACACCGGCCGCTGCACCACCTGAGACAAAATCACGTTTTTCATGATCTTGGCGAAAGTACTCAAAAAACTAAACAAAAGTACATTATTAACTGAAAGAGAAAAATTAAATTAATACACATATTTCACAAATCGACAGTCTTTAACAAACAATGGATGAAGGTTTAGTAAAAATCATTCATTACAATACATTTATTGAAACATTCTATGAAAAAATACAAAACAATAGACACGAATGAAGGGTTACTTTAATAAACAAAACTAGTGGATTTTGACGTTAAACTACGAATTATCTTAAAATACAAAAGTAACTGCAAAAAATAGACCCCAAAATCTGTGTTGAATGAACGACTAGCACCCTGAGAGATCCCAGCAGCAATGACAGCGCCGGAATGAATCATTGGACCTTCTTTGCCAATAGCCAAGCCGCCCGCTACACTGAACATCACACCACTGGCCTTCGCAAACAACGTCTAAAGATTAACATAAACTACCCATACATTTAAATTCTAAATTTCAGGTAAACACAAGCAAGGATTGACTACTAAGAATATTACTTCGCAACAATAAAGCAAGTAAAACATTAGAGACTGAATAATAAAACGCAATGGAAACGATCAATTATTTAGCAAACTGCAATAAGTACTTGATTATTTTCTAGCTATTAATTAATTAAGAAATCCGAGGGATGAAAAGCTTTTTGAATATTCGTAAGTTCTCCTTTTGCAAACCAAATCAAAATTCAGATGGAAACACTACAAGCTGATTATTTAAAATCGATTGGAGAATGCCAAGCGGCAAATTTTGTTGATACAAAATTAAACCCGGTTTTGATAGTGAGACATCTGAGCAAACGTTTTCAAAATATCTCATATAATGCAAATACACCACGGATTGACATCTTCTAAATACAAGGCAACAACTAAACAATAAAATGAAATTCATATTTAAACAATGGCAGACTGTATAGCAAAAGTCAACATGTGTAAGAAATTTTGAAAACAAACCTGTATGCGCACTACACGCGGAATTTTAACACCATTGAGATAGCATTTAATTTGAGGTATACCACTTCCAGCAGCTACAGGTTCCAGATACGCTACAAGAACAGCTGCAATGAAACAACTGGAGCCGGCAAAGCAGGCCCAAAAAATGATCGGCAACGGTAGCCCACCATTAAATAGTGAATTGACAATATCTAAAAATTCGAGGTTAATTAGAAAATTGAAAGTATCAACTAAAAGTCCAGATATTTATAATATAATAAAAATGCAATTAAAAATTTAAAAATCCATTTTTAGTAACGTCTTTCACTATATTATAACGACATTTGGTGAATTGGAAAAAATCATTGCATATATATTATTTGATCAATGATTGATATTATAAAGTGCTATTAAGCATCTGGAGAAGGACTTATTTGCTCAACTCAGACTATAATTTAACAAATTTTTCCTAATGGGTATTTGAATACGCCTTGATTTATGGCTTTAAGCAGACGTCACAAACTAAAATGTAATATCACAATTCATTTACATTGAAAATTAACACCACTAATAGTGTGTAAATGTCTTAGTTATCAATTGCATATTTCAAGGACATGATTACATCAAATATCGTAAGGTGAGAGAAAATCTTCCACAATAGACAAAAGCTATGTTTGCATTAACAATTCAATATAAAATTTAAATACACTTATCATAATACCTACAAGAAAATTGTGAACTCGTTTCGACTTCGAACAATATAAATTGTAGAAGGTCTTTAATGTTAAATATTTAAACATCTTTTGGCACAAAAATTGATTGAAGCTTGTCAACATTTATAGTCACTTGTCATTTATACAATTAGACTTAGGAGGCAAAACCACAGCATTATATAATATATTGAATGATCTTGAAAACAATACCGACGTTTTAATGTGCTAATTCAGGGTAAGCCAATTCGTTTTGGCTACCATTTTTGGAGTACTAACTTTCGAAATTGTTAACTACACACTTTTTCGTTATATAAATGTAAAACTAGACATAGTGAAAATGACCATGCGCTTGGCTTGGAGAATTCTATTGTTTTGCATTTTCCATCGAAATAAGTGAGTTCTAATAAATTTAAATCCAGATAAATTCAGGTCGAGATTTAAATTGGACTTCGAATAAATTTAATTTTAGTTGAAACAATCTGCCCATCTCACTTTCTGTTTTCAATTTTAGTTTGAGTAGAAATCAGTGTTAGATCACTAGAGTAATTTACATGTTGGAATATTAAAGATGTTAAATATAACTTGAAACTAAAAATAGAAAGCTATTTAATAGATTCAAGATTTGATCAATTTTAATAGAATAGTACGTTGCATATTTTTATGCTTGTTTTAAAGATATTCGGTACGTCGATTGTAATTCGTTAATTTCTAAGATTACTTAGATATACTACACATTATCCTAAAACAGTATGGAGGAATATTTGTGAGCACAGCATTCATTGTCTACCGTATACATTACACCTCATTAAACAGTCTACGGAACTAGTTTTTTCTGCAATATCTGTCAAGCGTTAACTATCTCGGACATAAAATCGATCAAAATCTTTAATACCCTAAATTGCCAGTTTACATTGTGAACTTAAACGGAAAATATCATACTTACATATATTCCTGATAATAAGATATGCATCCCGTTCTAAAAAGTGTATTTTTTATACTTTTACAGGAAATTTTACAAAATAATGCAAATATTAAAACAGAATATGTACAACTTAATTCATTTGACAGCTATTAAATATATTACTAATATTTAGATACTTACAATTTTTAACGATTGTGAATTTTAAATCTGATAGACTTTCAACACCAATGTCTATTGCACAAGCTACCATAGCTGTGATTACACCGATAAGAAACATTACAACCCATCTGGAAAGTGAAACTTGCCAATGAAACCATGTCTATTTATAAAGCAATTGTATGTTTTCTGTACATATTATATAAAGTACCTGCGACCACTTTTTGTTTTCTTCTTTTATATATAAAACATTTTCACAGACTTCATAATCTAAGCTCTAAAAATGTTGGTCAAATATATATTATTAAAAGCAATCATTCTATAATAACAAAAGCACGACTAATAATTTTACATTACAAATGAAAAAACCATTAGAGATTTCAAATTTGTCATGAACGAAATCAAACATGCAAAATAACAGTATATATTAAAAATTCAAAAAATGAAATTGAATGATTTAAATCATCTTTAGATTGAATCTATGAATACATAATTGTCTACGCGATCGTGTTTACCAAAAGTAAAATGCCGCCAGATAATTGAACACCATTTCATAAATATCAATAGTTTATCTAACCGCAACTTTTCAATACGTGGAGGGTCACAATATAATAAATATAATTAATTGTTAATGCACTAACAGAACCAATTGATTACCCATTCTTCCCTATAGTTAAACCAAAATTTATTACCTCATATTGGGTGGATATTAAATTATGACCCTCTTTGGCATCTACATACTTGTACAGCTGTCCATGATCTTCAAATGTTTGCTAAAATGTAGTTCTAAATGCTATTATCTTAAATAAAATATTATTACTGAATATCTGTGTTCATGATTATGAGATGAGTCATGATATGATGGCTAAAATAGAAATATTACATACCAACAGGATTGATGCCTAAACAAATGTTCATTATTTTACATTTATATATATATATAATCTATTAAGTACTAAAACTTACTTGACGTTTGTTGCGGCGTAAAAGCGGGGTTCTTTCAAAAAATGAATTCATATAACTAAAACTATACTACTCAATTAATTGCAACAGAATATATAAGTAAGAGAAAGAATATTACATAAATTGGCTTTGTATAAGTATACGCCAAATTCCCTCAGCTATTGTGGAATTTCAATTTGAAAAAATGTGTAACAAAACATTGTATTTCTGGTGGATGTGTAGATTAAGNTTATACTGAAACAAGAATACAACAAACAAACAAAGTCCCATGAGGTAAAAAGTTCAAAATCGAAGTTTGTATTTTTAGAGTTCAAGGTCTTAACTTAGACAGCTAGAAATTGAAAGGAGGAAATGTTAGTTTATATTTATATTTCATAATAATTTTCACCATTTTTTCAGTTGTTTATATCAAAATAATGGCAAGCAACGTTGGAAATACAATGAGCTACCAGTTATTAATATAAAAATTCATGAAATAATATGCATAGCAAATCAAATAAACTCTTTTTGTCAGTNTCAATTTGAAAAAATGTGTAACAAAACATTGTATTTCTGGTGGATGTGTAGATTAAGGGTTTGGAAAAGTTTCGGATTTAGGAAAAGTTTAGTTTGGGAACTTAAGAACTAGAAAATTTTAAATTGCTTAAAAATATATCGATTAAAAATTTGGGATTTTGAAAACTAAATAGGTACTATCAGGGCGTCGCCAGAGAGGGTAGCTATTTCAAGAGGCGCACTTGAATTTATATAAGTACATGTTCTATTATCAATTGGTTCTGCATAACAACAATGTTCATTGTCAAGGACAAAGATAGGCAGGAACGTAGAAAGTGGGGGGGGCTTTATATCATATCAATGTACTATAATTGCTTTTTATAAAAATCAAAGCCATGCCATTAACAACACCATGGACTTAACTTTCCCATATTTAATTGTAAAATTGCAAGTTATAAAGCTTCGGATTGTCATTACGAATTAAATAACATTTATCTGTGAAATCACCATTATTAAAACACGTTGCTTTGCCACAAGCAACTCATTCTATTACATTTATATAAAAATAAAAAAGCTGGGACTGGGAATAATTTTAGACTATTTTAGCAGCTGAGGAAAAGTAAACCAGACAAGATCATACTGACATGTGCACAACAAGCATCCCTGGTTGAACGTATGTATGAGCCTGCTATTGCAAAGGGGGCTCATCAGTGCTAGACAAATGTTGTGGAGTATGTGCATTAGTTTATTAATGCTGACTTTCAACGAGAAACATAGTTTTTAGTGCCTGCATGTGGCTAGGTGAGACATGTAGTTATTATATTTAAGTTAATGTACCTAAAATATATTTCAAATTACAATTTGAATTGAGCTGAAACTAATTGTGTAAACTAGAATAAAACAATTAGATTTGAGATTATTCCTATCTAGGCACATCATCAAGCAAATGCTTTCGATAATCTGATAATAAGCAAATATAGTGTTGAAACTAGACAAGTATGGAAAAATCTTTTTTGGATAAAAGTCGCATCATACAAATATTCAAGTCAACCGAGATTCTAATCTGTTGTTTTGCACAAAAAAAATCGTACATCTTGATAAATATACTTTGATTTGTATTTTATATTATTATGTGCATACTTTGCCTTCAATAAAACATTTAATAGAAAATACTATTATCAAGTCTTAATTTTTTAGTTGTTTTTCTGAACTACTACATATAAATTTGTACTTTTATAATGCGTGTGTAAGTTATAGTCGTACACTCATTTTAATTCAACATATTATCTATCAGTAGACAAAGTGGGCAAAACTAAAATTAATCGAAACGTTAACATTTGCCTGTTTATTATACAGTTTATTAGTGCTTTCCTTGGTATTATGACGAGGATTACTGGACGGCACCTGCTGAAGAGTCAAACCTTCAGCCAATGTGGAAAATGCTCTGGCAACGTTTCAGATTCGGACGAGGCTTTGCAGTGCGACAAGTGCAAACTCTGGCTTCATCGGACATGCACTGATGTATCTAAGGAGGCGTATCCACACTTAACCACGAAATCTGGCTGCAAGTGGTTCTGCCCGAGGTGTAGCTCTACAATCGACATTGCCATTGTCGATCCTGGTGAGATCGTTCACAATTTGATCAAAAATGTGAAAGATGAAGTTGAGAAACTTTCCGAATCTATTAAAAGCATGAATACTGACTCACTCAAGCTGAAAAATGTTTCTCAGCAACAACAAGGAAATACTGATCACGTACAGCGTTCAATAAGAATTAAAAACTTGCCCGAAGTGAACTCAAAACCATCGCAATTTGAACACTAACACGGAGAAATACGAAAAGTCCTATCCTTCCTTGGTGAATATCATGAAATAGAAGACGTCCTCAGACTGGGAAAGTGTCATAACGACCAGAAATTTCCGCAACTATTGGTTATCAAAAGGCTGAATTACGAATCAGACACGTATGCCTCTATGCAAAGAACGAGCGAATAAGTTTTGATTGACTAGGATCCGGCCTCTTGCTCCCATCCGTTATGCTGACCAATATTCGTTCCCTCAGAAACAAGATTGATGAACTGCTACTGACTGTGAATAGAATAGTTCCGAGTATTGTTATTCTTACTGAAACCTGGTTAGGTGACGACAACAGCTCCCAGTATTATAGTATTTCTAACTATGCTGAACCCCTGCGATGTGATCGTTCACACAGAATGGGCGGTGGTGTCACTATATATATATATATTAGAAATTGCATCAGTAATGTCACCCAGATCCCTATAAGTGAGAAACCTGATATTTTGGATGCAGTCCTCACCAGGATTCCAGAAAAGAGTCTTCTCATTCTGGCTGTCTACATTCCTCCGAGTCTTCCTAGATCGATAATTACTGCGTTTATAATCGACAACTTAGAACTCTGTCTTGCCAAGCATCCAAAGGACTGGCGACTGTTGACTTCAACCGGTCCTTCATATGCACCAGCCTTCAACGCATCAGTTCCGCCCTTAGTGTCACGAATCTCATCACATAAAACACGACTGCTAATTCCCTCCTTGATGCAATCCTTATTAGTAATGATATTACCGATGGGTTTGTCGATTCTGAAATCTTACCTACTGTTAGTAATTCTGATCATTTTGTTTGTTCCGTTAGGCCTTACAAGCCTCCCGCAGGCCATTCGGGTGTTCGACTTGAGACTCTCTAACATTCACAGATTTCTGGACAATATTGGTGATTTATACCGCACTGCCAATATCGATGACAAAGTTCAAATTTTCTACGACTTGCTGTACAAGGCACTGCAAACTATCCCTTGCAAGAAGGTCCCTGTTGATGAGAAGGATCCTCCTTGGATCACCGCTTCTATTTATGATGTTTGGACAAAGAGACCATGCATTTCAAACATTAAATTCTGGATTGTTTAGGCACTACCAAAATAAACTCTCTGAAATGATTGTTAGCTCCAAAAGGTCATGCATCCGCTCAGCTAGATGTCCCAAAGATTCCTGGCAGCCTTATAACTCTTTCACCAAGAAGAATCGGGTCTCGCCGCTGTCTTCTCTTGTTGGTCAAGCTGGCGGTCCAATGGTTTTGTTGAAAATTCCGCTGCAAAATTCCAGTCGGCAAAGAACAGTGCCAGGGATGATAATCTCTGTGAAGAAGATACAGCGCACAAGATTGATTTCAGGTTCTGTGAACCTATTGACATTCTGAAATGTCTTAGTTATAGGCACAGGGCAGGCTCTGACGGGGTGCCAAACATTCTCTACTATCATGCTGCGGAAATCATTTCCAAGCATCTGTCATTTAATCAATTGTTCTTTGGAAGCTTGCTATGTTCCTGAGAAGCTTAAGATTGCTCATGTTTGTCCAGTACCTAAGAAAACTCGTCCCAGTATTTACGATCTGCGGCCTATCGGTACCAGCAAGACTTCATTTGGTGGATCAAGCCTTAATCTCTCATTGACTACATTTCAAAGATCTTGGATGATGGGGATTTGATACAGGCTTTTGACATGAGCAAAGCCTTCGATACTATTTCTTTCAACAAGTTGTGGAATAAGTTGTGTCGGTTTGGTTGCCCTCGTGATATTCTTGCTTGGCTCACGTCGTACATCCGCAGTAGAAATTTGTATGTTTCATATGCTGGCAGTAATAGTGAATTATACAGTATTCTCAGTGGTGTAACTCAGGGGTCCATTATTGGACCCATTCTTTTCATTGTTGTTATCAGTGATCTTAAAGGCGACCATGGGTCACTGCTCAAATTTGCTGACGATATCACTTCGATTATTCGAATTCCTCGCAAAATTCCGCAGCATATTAACAGACATGAATCATATCATAAAGTGTTGTTAACAAAACAATCTTTATTTCAATTCTAAGAAGAGTCAATAAACTGCTATTAGCACTAGAAAAGTCTTTTGGTCGCTCCCAGACGAAATACAGCAGACAGACACCCTCAAAATTCTTGGTGTTACTATAGCCACTAATTTATCCTATCCATTTTTACTGTGGCGCTCCATTGTTCATAGGTTTCGGAGCCACTCTTACTAGGAGAATGCGGATGATACTGAACTCAGATGCAAAAATAATTGGCTGTCCCCCGTTTCAATAGCCAAGCGCAGGGAATTTCTGTGAAAAACTTTTTAAAAGAATACAGCAGGAAAATCATCACCTCCATATCCTTATTCCCTCTATCAGGACACCTGCAAGATATCAAATCGCAAGAACTAAGCTTGAGCTGCGTAGGCGACAGTTCTTCCCGACCATGACTATTTTTTTTAACTACAATCATGTCCGATGATCTCTAATTTTGTATGAAAGTGACAATATACGTTTCTTCTTCATTCATGAATTATAGGCTAGTCTCATAGTCAATAACTGACGTATTTTTTAATTTTCAATAATTAAGAATACAGATTCTGCATTTATAAAATATAAATCTTTATTTTGCAGAACCGCATGCCTTAATTCAATTTTAACAACATTAACAACAATAAAATTTCATTAAAAATATTGTATTTTGCAGTAATTTTTTCTCAATTTCTATCGAGTGTGGCCTAACAATTTTTAAAGAAAATCATATTCTGAATAAATGACGCACTTTCAAAAGCAGAAATCCCGCTAAATTTTATAAAGTTAACCATCTACGATTTTGGTTAAGGCTATTTAGTAAGTGGATGAGCTGAGTTTGGAAAATTTTTTGTAAAATTAATTCTATTCAAAAAAATACAATGAAATAAGTGAAATTCAGAACATTTAGTTAACATTAACAGTAATTGATAAAATATTACTTATTGCAATGTGATTTTTGACTATGCAAAATTTGACGAGATTCCTTGAAACTAATAGACAAAGTTTATCAAAAATAAAATAATTAGTACTTATTAAGTACAGCAAATGATGATGCTGTTCAATAATAGAAATTTAGTTTATAGAATTAGTGTTCGTACGCATAGAATGTTAATTAATGGTTCAGATTGGAGTTACGCTGACGGAAGTCCAGGAAAACCGTCATTTGGTACATTGAAAAGAGAGTGTCAAAATAAACTGTTCATTAAACATATTGTGGATCAGAATTCATCGCTCAAAAACATTCCGCAAGCTAAAAAAGTTAATTCTGAAAAATTGTTAAAGCAAAAAGATTTGGAATATTTTGATAATTAAAAATAATGTTTGTTGTATTTTGTTGCAAAATTTGTAATTATTGATATGCTTAAATATTAGCCAATACCAAAACATTATTGTATATATTATGGAGTGGAGGTGCGACATTTACAGTAAGGAAATATTTTAAATGCACTGTTAATTTTGAATTTGTAACACATTGTCTGAATTTCCGTTAAGCGAATCATTCTATTAAATTATATCAATTTTGGGCGGATGTGAAGATTAGGGATTTGGGAAAGTTTGGTAAAGTTTGGTTTTAAATTTGGATACTTATAAACTTTAAATTTTTCAATCAATATTGATTAAAAAATTTTAGAGTTTGGTAATGCTTGGTTTGGGAATTCGGAAACGTGAGAACTTAAAATATAATCTGATTTTGCAATCATTTAAATTATATTTATATTATATATATATATATATATATATATTATTCATTTAAAATTTCTTTAAATATCAATTTTCTTGCCAATCACAAAAACTTTTTTAGCTTAGAATTATTGTAATATAAATGTTTTTTACTCTAAAAAACTCGGAATTAGAAAAAAACTCGATTGAACTCGGAATTTCATTTTAAAAATTACTTGAACTCGAAACATAAACACTCGAAATCGGCCCGAGTAACTCGAACTCGACTCGAAAACCCTATTCTCACATTTCCGAATTCCCAAACCAAGCATTCCCAAACTTTAGTAAATTCCCAAACCAAATATTACCAAACTCCAAAATTTTTTAATCAATATTTTTTCTTGGGAACCCCGCTCAATCTCTTTGTTAATCAATTTAATTATAGGTTTTATCAATCACAACTACAAATCAGTGTTTCGTAACGCGCAGTTGCTTGGATCCTTTTGTTATATGTTACATTTCTATCCCATTGGCGGAAAGTCTTGATGCGGTCTGTGTGAATACTGTAAAGTATTTCTAAAAAAATTCTAATTTTTGTTATTCTTAAATCTAATGAAGTCTCTATTCGCTTTAATATTCAAGATGTTGAAAGAGTTGAGACTCCTGCTATGTTTGCGTTTAACTTTTTAAATATACTTCCGTTTAAATCTTATATAGAATCAACTGTGATCTCGCTTTGCAATAACCAGTCTGCTGTGCGGTTTTTTTAGAGTTTAATATTTCCTTTTTGCACAATTCAATTAGGATATATTAGGGCCCTGAGAGTCAGGATTTTTTCAAGATGGTTAGCATCTTTGAAAACTCGAGTTGAGGTGAGTCAAGTCGGATTTCAAAAATCAAGCCTTGTCTACGCACATAGTCCTATCAATAACATTTAAAGTTGCATTATTAAATAATCAACAGTTTTACAAGCGTGAAAAAGTTAAATCTAGCATTTATGTTTGTTAATTATTAAAAATGTGTACTAAAAAATTGTAGTATAGTGTATTAACCAATAAATGCTGATGTTATAAAATTCCAGAAAGCAATGCCTGTCAATATCAATTATCATTTGAATAAGTGTATGAATGAAGTTTGTTTACCAACTTGAAGACTAATGAGGTATTAACATTTGCTTTTATGATGACTTTAAAGTGAAACATTTAATTCAAAAGAATTATAAACCACTTAATCTTACACTCTGCATGGAAAAGCTAGTAAAGTAACATCAACCAATTCCAGCACTTTGATGATGATTATGATAATTTACTAGATAATATCACTCAACCACAACAAAAATTTTTTGGGGAAAGGTTTTTCAATCACTTAATTATATATATTCTTTCAATTATGCAAACATGCAATGTGTTCAATATTGAATTAACTCAATTCACGTTCACTCAACCTCACTAGAAAATTCTAATTTCATAAAACTTCAAGTCTGGTCTGGTATTCATCTCAATTTATATGACTAAATTTTGAGTATTTGCAGGTGCTTAGGATATATGCACTGGCTTGAAATCTGGAGTAATTTAGAAATCTAAAGTTGCTGTCATCAATTACTGCATCATGTTAAGTGACTTGTCTGCCTGTATCCTCTTATGCTGGAATTCTTTTCTTCTGTTTATCAAGTTTGCACGAATATGTTTTAAGCTTGACTATCATTGACATTTTTAATTTGGGCTCTTTGTATGGGATAGTAAGTCATTATAGAAGTGATAGCAACCATTTGATTTAAAACTTGCAGAATACCTCATTGATTCATTTAGGGACATATCAGATTGTGTTGGAAATTTGATGATAGTTTTTGCTCAGGTTATATGCCAGCATGATTTGACTGTATTTGTGTTAGGATATGCCTTCAACTTACCAATGCAGATCCTATTTGCAAATGGAGCATTAGGAAATAACTAAGGTTCCTTTTTCAAATACATTATTTATTGTCAATGAAGCCTGATTAAATTTTTTAATTGAATATAGCTACTAAATAATTATGAAGATATCTACATATGGGTGTATTTGCTCAAATTTTAGCGTTTTCATTGATTTCTATTTTGTCATACTTTTAATTATTAGTAGGGAGATATTTTGGGTTGCAATATAAAACTGAAAATGCTGAAGTTAATATAACAAAATGTTGGAAAGTTTCTGACAATGACATAATTTTAATCTACAGTATTTTAAGCATTTTCCAAAATCACTATTACAAAAGCAAGTTTTAGTATGAATAAAAATTGTAATGCATAACAATGTTTATTGTTTTCTTTCAAAAAATTTCTCTGTCAAGAATTCTGTTGAGGAGTGCATTGAAATTCCTTAGGAGCACATTGTGTCATTCTTCAGAACTATACTCTGGCTGGTTTTCTATTCTGTTGACATTTACTATCAATTAAAAATGATACAATCTAAATAAATGTAGATATACATTATTCTGAAACTAAAATTGTTAAAAAGCAAGCATTTTCAACATAAAAATAATCGACTCTTTGGATTATATTAGACTGTAGCCATTCATTGAAAGTTGCAAAACTGTATTTACCATTAATTTTTGCATTTATGTTCCAATAAACACTCTACTCCATATGGGGGGAGTCATTATTGTGCATTCTAGCTGAAAGCAAGTTCATAAAGCAATAATACTAATAATAGTAGGACAAGACTTTATTAAGTCAGTGAGGGCAAAACAATGCAAATGAATAAAAATCAAGTTTTTGGCAATGAGGAGTCACAGCAGATGACAGAGGAGCAAATTGATGAGAAACCAAAGTGATCAGCAAAGAAGACATCAGAAATTTCTTCAAGCTTGTGTGATGAGAAAAGTCAATGGCAGTTGGAGGGAATTAGCAGCAGCACAAGCATGACTCAAAACGAGTTATGGGTGTGATATTTCTTGAAATAATGAACAGAATGTGTGTAGAGTGGGAATTTGAGAATGTTATAAAATCAAATGAATCAAGGCCCAGATTGTGAGTCAATAAATGATTGAACAGGAGATCACAAGCATGAAAGGTAAGGGAGAAATCAATTTGCAAGAATTATTTTGAAACTTTTCCATGGAGTGGAACAAGACATAAGGAAGCCACCAATAGGGAGAAGAATAGTGCAAGGAATGTACTTGAATAATGAGAGCTTCACAGTTTAGTATTAAAGGGAACATTATGAAAGATGGCAGTGTGCAGAATTTGCTTTGCAGTAGCACAGGTACACATGTTCAGTCCGTTTTAAGTTGGCAACAAGCTGAGCTCCAAGATGAGTATGATGAGGAAAAAATTTCACTGAGTGAGGCAGATCCATTGGAGAGACACTGAAAAGAAGATTCCACATGACTTTGTTGGACTAAAATCAAGATGTCTGTTTGATTGTATGAGAATGAGTTAAAATTAGCCTGTCCCAATTGGGGCGGGCAGTCGCAGGTCCCCTCCCCCTAAATATGGCCCTGTTGCTGCTCGTTGACAAGTCTGACTGAAGTTCAACCCTATTGGGAGGCAAAATCTAGCTTTTATCATATTAGAATGATTTATCATATTTACTCTCAGGTACATTAGTAATTCTTCAATATAGTGAGGTGTTCAAATTCATTTGAACTGTGTGGCTTTACATTATTTAATAATTGTTTGCCAATATTCTGTTTAATATTGAAAAGAGTGAACACCAATACAGAAAATTTTACTTTTGATCAGAGATTTAAACAAATATGACTTGTAAATTTTGCTTCAAGCAAAGTCATTGTTAACGTCATTTAGAAAACACTATCCCATTTCATAATAAAGTTTGTAACTAATTGTTTTCTCGAATGCACACAATTTTTTTAGAGAAAAATAAGCATTTTAGCCAAAGGTGAAAATAAATGCAGCATAGATTTGCATAGAAAATTTTATATTGCAAACACTTTTAATTCATTAATTTTTCCAACCAGCTTTGCTAATTAAATTCAATGTATTTCTAGATATGCAATAAAACCTATACAAACAGTTGTGCTTAGATGGTTGTCAGCTTGTTTTTATTTGATGGACTTGTAAAGGCTGCCAGGTGAATGCAAAATGCCTTAAATAATCCTTCATGAATGATATTAAATTCAGCTAGCTTGTATTAGACGAGCTCCACATTTTATGTCTCTTGGCTTGTTGAAAAAGTGTTAATTAGTCAAATACTTATCTATTGAATTGGCACCCAGATATACTCACCTTTAGTGGTCATAGTTGAAAAATATCTACATTGCTATGATGACCAATTTTTGACTTAGATTGTTTCATTAATAATTTATAAATTTATCTAATGGTAAAATGACTACTTGTGTGACATGCAAATTTTGCTATAGTAAAAATTAATAAGTTATACGCTGGATAATTCCAACTGCTTGGGATCATGCAATTTTGTTCAAATTATACAATACTAATGCACATAAAATTGTGTGAAACTATTTTTTGTTGAACATATAAACAGCATACATTTTGAAAAAGCTAACAAACTCAATTTATAAAATCATTTATTGTAACTATTCTTTAAACAAGACATCGTGCTTTGTTTATCCCTCCTCATACATTTCCACTCAATCTTAGCTCTTTGTTATGCAAAAATGACAAGTTGGTTACATTGCAACTTGCTACTAAATTTTAAATGCTTACTCTATGAAATATTTTAGTCGTTTTACACAGTTTTGATTTATGTTTTGTCCAAGCATTAATAAAATTGTTAGATAACTATTTTGTCAATAATATTGAATACAAAAATGTTTCATAAACTTTTAAGTGGATGTTAAATGGCTTTTTGTTTGTAAAAGATTAATTGTGCGTTAAGAACAAAGATGGAAGTGCGATGGGTCAAGTTGTGTGGGTATGGGGCAGGCTTTTTCTAAATTGGGTACTCGTGGGGTAAAAACACTTTCAAGTTGAGAAAAACTGAATAAAGGAACTGCCAATTTTAGAGATTGTAAAAGTAACTTTCCTACATGACAATTCCCTACTTGATAAAATTTTGATTCACTTGGAAATTTTGAAAAATCAATTACCATGTATTTCCAACTCTTAGTGAAATTGGATTTCATTTAATAATACCAACAAGATCTTTTTGATCTGATTTCTCATCAATAGGCTTTGCAATTATTCTTGCATAAATATATTGCATATTAGTGTTAAAGAGTTAAAACTTGTTATTTGGCTATTAATAATAATTTTAATATATCTTAGAAGTTAACAATGGGGAGAGTACGTCCCAATGGGACACCCTACCTATGGCTATTTGACATAGGGTAATGAAGTAATTCTATTGGACGTCATCTAGTGACGAAATATTTTTGACAACATTAAATTGAACAAATTAATTTTTCAGGATTCTGGCAAAGTGATATAATTGATGACAAGAAACGGTTTTGAATGAAATATAGATTTACATGTTAAAATCAAAACATGGTTTTATGCATAAAGATGAATTTCACCTCCTAAAAAATTATGCATGCAATGTTATTAATACAATTTATACATACTCATGCGTTGGCATTGGCATAAAAATCTATTTTGATAAACATGGCCTGACTCCAGTGCTAGAATGAGCCTATTCCTAATAAAAGTTAAAGGTAGCTGGGAGATCAGGCAAGAGAAGGGTGCATGGCTACACTCAGCCAATCCAATACAGAGAACCTTTATGGAAAGAGTCATGTACGACAGGAGCCCTAATTTAAATAAAGAAAGAGAGAAGCCCTATAAGTTCTTGGGTGCGAAGTGTACCCTACATACTAGTGTACCTAAATTTAGTGCAGGCCTCAGCTCATGCAATTTAGGTGCTGCATTAAATGTAATAAACATAACAAAAGACAAGCAGTTGTGAAAGGCCTACACCTAAACCTGCCGAAGTGCCTTAGTGATGAACTTTTAAAGCTCTACCTGAACAAGGCACCCTTGGCAACAATCAGATAATTTAGAAAAGCATTTTAAATAAATTACATATGCAACTAGAAGTAAAGGTTGAGTAAAATCTATTAAACTTTTGATAACAAAATCGAAGTATTTAAACAGAAAAAAAACACTAAAAGCATACTGTGAACTATGCATAAACACTAGCAGGTGCCTTGCGATCTTTTGCACAGTAATCAACTAATATCAGAAATACTGTGCAGCAGACAATTCAAACATTTAAAAATAGCATAGATTGTCCAACACTTAATACGTCAATCGAGGCAATTACAAATTCATTTAAATATTGTACAATTAATATTTATTAATTTCGAAATACTAATTATGAAAATGTTTGTAAAGGCATTGGTTGATGGCACACACCCCCCCCCTAAGCTGGGATATTTTAATCGACCAATTTAACAGTATCCGGTTGTGTGAGTCACTGACTGTGTTGTAATAATGAGATAGCACGTGGATTGCTCCATGATAAGATATCAGAGAATTCAGTTTTGAGCAGGTTTCGTAACTGATTGATTCCAGTTCTGTAGTAAGAGTTTTAGTAAATTTGTAAAACTTAGGATTGATCATTTGAGTTGATATTGGTAAGGCATTGTGTAGAGAGTTAATTTTCCTGGTGAAAATATTGTAAAATTTTTAATAGAGACATAATCCTTTCAGAGCAATGAGTAATGTCATGTTACCATCAATGTTGGATGCATGAGCTTCGACTTTCTTTATTGTAGTATTGGGATAGAAGAATGTATACAAATTAGTGTGAGATTTAACCTCATCAAAATAATTAGATATTTACTCATTGAGTATCTCCTCTGTGATTAGATCAGGTTTGTTTATCTTGGCTTGCATCATTGTTATAATTTCAATGCACTTCATTACATCATAATATTTGAGTGTGTTTTGAATTAGATAAGTCCAGAGGAGGTCATTCATCCCAGAGAATAAGATGACGGTTTTGGATGGCAGTTTTGTGAGTGAATGTTTGAGGTGATTGATTTGATTGGATACAGGCTTACCATTGTGGAAGATGTACTCTAGTGTAACTGACCATCTGCATATAAATGTGAAGTGTCGTCATTTCTAATGAGTTTTTGGTGACTTTGTTTGCATTTTTCAGAATGTAAGGTTTTTATAAGATCACTGAGGTTGTTGATGTACTGGTCTTCTTCAGTTAGTGGAATGTGTACATGGCATGTTTTCTTATGAGTTGATCTCCATGATGGTTAAATAGTAGCAGTATGTATGAGTAGACTAGGGATGCAGTAATTGTTTTCTGTCTCAATAGCTTCTTCCACTGAGATATCTGTGGTAAGAGTAATGTCCAGTTTGGCAATCCCCATGGAATTAAGATAGTTCACCTGTGTGAAACTATGTGCTTCCATAGGGTATCTGAGCTATAGTGAAGACAGAGACATTCAATTATAGTATGGGAGCGTTCACATATTACATAATCAATTTTTTGGCTATTTTCTACTCCCCCCTCCCCCATGTAATCAGTCGTAATTATTTGGTTGACCCCCCTCCCAAAATTACGTCATCATCTACTTTACCCCCCCC
>CABFPE010000067.1:1188582-1200323 GCA_900660155.1 Hofstenia miamia | reverse complement strand
TATATATATATATATATATATATTTTAAAATGGAATCCACTATTTGACGCACTTCGATAATCGTCAAATGTTTTCCCAGACAATTTTTTTTGCAAACTGTAAGCTACACTTTATAATCAACTAAAATAAGTTCTACATGATTAGATTTGAAATAGATGTATCTTTAAAATGTATTCATTTGTTTGTTCAGTATAATGGTCGGTTCTAATTTCTTTAAGTATAATGCTTCTCCTATTTTGGTATTCTTAGTTTTTATAATGTTGGTAAAATTTTCTTTTTTAATTTCATGATAGTGTTAAAATATTTCAGTATTTAAATGTCTGTTAATGAGCTTTATATATATATATATATATATATATATATATATATATATATATTATTTTAATTATATATTAGAGATTAATAGTGAAATCAATTCTCGAATTTTGATTATTTTCATTCTTTGTGTCACTGCATATTCTTTGTCACATAACATACTCTATAATTTTTTAGTAAAAGTCTTTCGAAATTGTTCTTTTATGAATGCTATATTGATCAAAAACACAATATGAAAATTAATAAATTTCGCTAATTCTTAGAATCATCAGGAAAGCTTACCGCATAAGTTTCGCATGGTTCGTCCAATAATCAAATGTCAGTTCTCACAGAGCTCTGTAAGAATAAATTCATTATAGCATTTCTTTTCATAATAATTTACAAACCAAAATGCAATATTTACAACGTAAATTCTTGAGAATTAGCTACTATAAACTAAAGTACATATACCTATTTCATTTGAATTAGAGCTCTTATTGTGTAGTTTTGTTTTAAATTATATTTTGCTGATTTTACGAATAATTTTGATTCATTTAAATATACTACACTCAGTGTGGGAAACGGGTCACTAACATCCAACACTGATCCGCGAACAGATCAGATCAAAGAAAGATTATTAGTAACATACACAAATTGTTTGCAAATATAAGTATCAATAAAAACGATAGGAAATCAATAAAAACTTCAAAAACGATTAAAATCCTTAAGAATTTCATAGATCCAAAAGTTTGCCTTTTTAAATTGTTCGCCCATGTCAAATTATAGTACTATTCTTAGTAAGAACTTTCTTAAACACCGTAATAAGAATAGCATAAAATGTGCCTGTAAGCGCATGGTGAACTTTTTTGAACATAGATAGTTTCACTATACTGCTTCCATCACATACGGTTTTTACAGGGCTATAGGCATTATAGGGTTTCTATATAGAATATTATACAGTTTAATCCAGTTCTATAGATGTTGCTCTGCCGGCTGCGTCACCGCTGCCGGCTTATGTGGTCTGCACCGCCAATAGTAGTCGGCTGACAGCGGCGCCCACCTCTAGAAGAAAGGTATCATAAATTCATTTTGATATATTCCCAAATAAAACAAACCAATATGTGACTAAAATCTTTTTTGGACAATTAAAAACTGCAAAATAGGTTATTCTACCACATGAAAAAATAAAGAATGATACAAAATCACAATCCAGGTCGGGTTGAAGCATTTAAATTTCCTATTTTAAAATTTCAACCCGATTACTATGCGACGTTGAAAAAGGCTATGACGACAAATCAAGCTTTTCCATTATTCCGTAGAAATTGTTTAGCATTTTTAATAGCGATAATTATTGAGACAATACAATGCTTTCTTCTGTTCGTCTGTTCAGAAAATAGCAACTAATTCTAAACAAATGAAAATTTTGTTGAAAATGTGTGCGAATATTGCTAATATTTTACTAGTTTCAATTATATCACCAACAAAATTGGCTATTTTGAATGACGAGAATGCATTTCCCAATAATATTTTGACGTAATAATAGATTTTCAGCGTTCTGTATTCAATAATATATATTGAATAATTAATATTTTTGCAATAAATAGACGTTGGGCTATTGTTCTGAATTGATTTTAGTTGTTTACAACGAATATTCTGTATGCAACCACCCTTGTTGACAGGTCTCTTATGCACTTTGCAGCTGTTTTATTATCCTCTACAATCTTCCCAATTAAGAAGACACACATTTACAAGATTGAATAAAATCTTGGATTACAATGGCTGTGTTTCTTGTATGAGCAATTTGCATGAAAGTAGGACGTATCATTCCGATTCTCTAATTATAAAGTGTAAAATTGAAAGAAATGAGAGATTTTATGAATTACAAAAGATTTCTATTGATAATTTTTGCATGAAGTTTGTGAATTTTATAATAACAAGTGTTGAATGCTTGTCTAATAAAGTAATAGAAGTCAGATTCAAGATTCCTGCACCTTCTGTTGTTAATTTCTACTTCAATATTTCCACATGCTCAAGTGGCATTGTAAGTGATCATTTTTTGTATAAATACAACACCGATGACGTCATGCTTAGAGGGTTGAAAATAGAATACCATCATGACTACTCGATTTGTGAAAATATCACTGTTATCGGACATCATATTTTATCTGATACGCATCATATATTTCAAACATGTGGTGTTCACACGAAAAATTTTGGAAGAAAAGGACTTCCCTACATTGCTAACAATATTTTGTATTTAAGATTTGTGAGAAAAACCAATTTGGGAAATCTTTCAGTTGCAATTGATGGCAAAAGTTTTACGGTTTTTCCCAATATTGACTATGGCAATGAAAGAATCATCGAAATGAATTACACACTACCTGAAAATAGTTCGGGGTTTCTGGTGTTCTACATCTCCATCAGTATACAATGCGAATTTCTTCAAGGTAGAAGAGTATCTTCAGATAATTTCCCTAAAAAGTATATATATTCTCCGTTTAGTGATAGGCGAAATCCTAGCATTTTTAATACATATCCTTTTAATTACGATTGCGAGCTTCTGTTATTTGTCAATTGGGTGTCAACATTAGATAAGCTATGTTATCGAACCGAGGCCAGAAGTTTAGTTCTAATAGTGGGCTTGCTAAATGACAGAAATGACACTTTGAATGTAACAAATTCAGGCAAATTCCAAAGTAAACCATTGTGCGCCTATCGTCATGATATCTACAGATACAGGATATTTTGCTTTGACTCTCAGAACCTGCTTGAAATTTCATATAATGGTTTTGATGTTTCAATTCATGAACATCACTTAGGGATTAGAACAAAAAATATGATTGTGGCTTTAGAGGAGGAAGTTGTACATGATGAATGTGATGATAAACTACCAATTTTATATGGCTACGGTCAGTCAAATATTTCCTGTGCTGAGTTAACCAATGTTACGAATTACTGTAACCAAAACGGAGAAGAAGTTTCATTTTTACTTCTGAGAGTTTTGCTAAACAATTCAAATTGTCCATACTTAAGTGTTTTTGCGACAATAGTCGATACGTTTAATGTCTCAACGTTAAGTGATGACGCAACTGCGTTTTGTAGAGAGATATATTCTGATAGTGGTCTGTATTGTGGGACTCATCAGAACAATTCTATATATTTTGTAAGTGAAATGAGAGAGCTTAAAGTATATACATCTTTACAAAGCGGTTTCCATTTGATTGAAAGATCCCTTCCTCGGCCTGTTGGTGTGCCATTTATTTTGAAAGGAATGCTTGATGATGATGACACACCTGATTCATTGTATCCAATTAGGTTTTCAGGTATAGAAAATCCATATTTTATATATCTCTCAAAGTGTAAACTTTCAAAGTTAGGATTATATTCAACATTTGGAGAATTTTTATCCAAAACGTTTTACTGTGATAAGATAGATGCCATCTACTTTTTACTGGACATCGACGAAGATGGTTTTTCTGATTTTATTTGTATTCAAGTACGAAAATTGTATATATTTTATAATAAAGATTTCTGATTAATTTAATTTCGTTGTTGCATTAAAAATATCATTCAGTCAATCAATAGAATGAAGCCAATCATTTCATATCAATTAATATATGTTTTTAATGCTATGAACCTTGTCAACTCCCTATTCATTCAATGAACACTTGAAAGATTTAATATTGTAGACTGAGACATTTCCTGACAATCAATCATTGACAAATTCACATTTATATGTTGTAATGAATACATTATTTTTGCAACGCATTTAGTTATTTATAAGAGTTTAAGAATGCAACGTTTCATTCTACTTTCATTCTATAGATCTTAGAAATCTTATTTAAAACAGTTTTTTTAGTCAATTAACTGCAAGTTTTACTTGGAAATGCTTAATATAGAAGCATGTAAGATTTTGCTTATAGTTGTCAAATTTCTAGAAGATACTGAAGAACAAATTCAGAGAAACTATCAAAGAGCAGTTAAGAAAAGCAAAAACTCTATCACAAATTGTCAGTGGATGCTAGGCATTTCTGAATAAGAGTCAAAGCAAATTTATTGTTGAAATGGACTAGTGCAAATTATATAATACCAGCCATTTACAAAATAATATATATATTCTGTCCCATCAGAATTTAAATACGTCTATTGGTATAATTATTTTTCACACGCTGTACTTCTGACCCATCAGGAAATATCCAGGTCAGCTCAATTGATTTTGTATTTGAACGAATTAAGGTGTTCAATTTGTGAACTATCAAAAACAAATATAAATGCTTTATCTTAAAATATAGCTTATTGATCAGGATTGGCTCATTTTCACAATATTTTGCAAATAAACCTTAGCAGTTTTAATTTATTTATTAGAAATAATTTGTATTTTTAGGTTTTCCAGTACTTATAAGTCAAAGAATATGCCTGAAACGAGTAACAGTGCAGCAGCAGCTACAAGCAGAGATGGAATTTGAGGGATCGCGGATCGGTTCTGATCTCCATTTTGAGAAAATTTCAGATCTGTTTCGGATCCAAAAATTTTAAAAATTGTGCATATTGTACATTTTATACATTACGCACATTTCTACATTGAATGCCACTATAAGTGTGCTAATAATCTCAATCTACGTGAAATTTTATAGTTGAATTTCATTGTTCATACAACAGGTTTCAGCGTTGAATTTGTTGGAGTTTTGGCAGAACAATTATCAATTTCCACTCATAATCAAAGTCATGCCAATGAAAAACCTATTTGTTTTTTGTGGGTGGACAATTACAGATAAAATAAACATCTTTTTTCAAACATAGAGGGACGTCGGCCGAAAATTTTAAGCCCATTTCATGATCGTTGAAAAAAACATTTCTTGAAACTTTTGGTTTGCTTGACCAAAATTAACTGTATTGTAGTACTAGAAGCGCATTTGATACAAAAAATTGTAATATTTAAAAATTTAAGATAGATTTTTCAACTCATTGCCCTTAACTTATACATGTATTTAGGATTCAGTACATTTGAGTTGATTTGCATGCACTATTGCTTATTTTTCCAATACCTCAGGCAAAGCCCGACCCTGTCCTCTCCAGTATATCGTATATGTCCATTATTCATCAAGACAGTGTTGAAGTACTTAAAAGTTTCTATTCACATTCGAAAAATAAAAATATATTTTAATACTTTCAAAATTCCAACATCATATCTTTCGGTTGATCCAAGCCTCTGGAATGAATGCAAAAATTGCAAAATCTCAAAAGATATTGTACATAAAATGAATATCACTAATGATTTTGCTGAACTCGGAGTGTCTTTAATGCAATACAATAATATTATAACGAAGGATGAAGAGGAAAAACAATTTCTTTTGCAATTTGTGGAACAAAATAGAAAAGTGTTACCAAATTTCATCAAATCCACTCTTCAGAGTAGCTTAAGTTAAAGTGTACAGTAACTTTTATCAATGTAATTTTTTGTTCTAAATGTTGATGAATTGGTTCAATATTTAATTAAACTTTGTAGTTTTGAATTTACAATTTTCATTACCAAGTTAAAAGCACTTTATTACATTCAAGCAATGATACAAAAAGGCATTAAGACATTAGTAAAACAATAAAATACACACACTAATTGATGCAAGCTGAAGTACAGTAATTGCAAGGAAATGAAAATATTCTAACAGTTATGTGCAACCTCTAAAAGTTAATATTTTTAAATGAAATTTCATATAGTACGGTTTTTGTTCAAATTATATCATTCATACACCTAAAACACGAAAAATTATATATATATATATATAATTATATATATAATACAGTGGTGTAGTGCTATAATTTTAAAAGGGGGTGCTCAGAGATGGAATCGGATCCAACATTTTAAGATCCGATCCGAATTTTTAACAAAATTTAATTTACTATCCGAAACGGATCCGAATTTAAATAAATAAACATGGACTTAAAAAATATTTATGTTTTTTATAAGTGCAAATAGAAAATGTTAAGTGCTTTAGCACTATCTTGAGATATTAATGCACATATACTTACGAAATAGTGCATGCAAATCAACTTATTTGTAAGCTTTGTAATAATCTAGTTCCTAAAATTGATATTAACTATAATCATAATACATTTAATAGAGTTTAAATAGTTAAGTTTCTTATAGTATTACCTCCCGTATTAACTTTTTATATTCGAAATTTAAAAATAACCACTATGCAATTTACTTTAAAATTGCAGCTAAGGCGATGAAAACAAGAATAGCACAAATAATAGCAAATTAAAGAACAACCCCAAAATTGATATTGCAAGACATTAAAAAATGTTTGTAGAGTCTATTAAAACTAGCTCGGAAACGACGTTATCCGAGAATCTTTCCGCAGTGCAGCAATTCCTTCAACGTTGGAACCTACAAGTCTGCTTCGCAACGATGGTCGGCTCCTTTGCTTGGGATTTCACATGTGTACATAGGCTTGCGCAATCTCACGTTTCCCGCGGAAAGCAAGCAGGTTCTTCTGCGGCAAAATTCAAAGAAACACTAAGCGCCAACATTACAGTGATTTACCAAACTGTTATACCTTTGAACCGGTTTCGGTAGAGACTCTTGGCGGAATTGGCGAGTCAACATGCTCATTGCTGAAATTTCTTTCTCGTCGTATCTGGAGAGGCTAAGGCCTTCGTGTATCTGCGACAACGGCTAGGACTGGCCATTCAAAGAGGCAACGCTGCCTGCATTCTGGAATCAATGGATTGATGTCTCTTCGCCCCGAACTCCCCCTCCCCTTTTTTCTCGTGCTTTATTATGAGTAATGTTGATTGGTAAAGAAGGTATAATTACTGTAAAGTTAATTCGTAACCAAAATTGATAATTTGTAATTACACTTTTTATATTTTTGTAGTGTATGAAGTGAATTCTGAAATTACTATATTTTTCAAAAAATTTGGGATTTAAATATGAATTTTGAATTTTACTGAAATTGCATACTAAATTGGATTAAAAATTTTAAATCATATAGCAGAAACCTTCTGAGTACTAAGTTGATCTTGGCATTGCAATTTGCTTCGAGTGCATATTTAAATGAGATTTTTTGATTGAAGAGCATCCCAAATTATATTTTTACATTTTGGCAGTGTTTGCAAAAGCTAAGGCATTCCATTTGCTTCTCTGTGTTCTGTGTTTTTTCTTTGACATACATATTAGAGAGAATCATTTTCAGAATTCTGTTCTTCCATTTGCAAGTTTCTACAATTATATAAGTTGTTGGAAAGAATAAGGCGGAACCTGTTGCATGAACAATGAAATTCAATTACAAAATTTCACTTAGATTGAGATTATTAACACACTTAAATTGGGATTCAATGTAAAAATATGTCTAATTTATGAAATGTACAAATACACAAATTTTAACAATTTTTGAATCCGAAACATATCCGAGGTTTCTCAAAATGAAGATCCAATCCGATTCCATCTCCGGAGCCTCTTACAGAGGTAAGCCATCCAGCATGTGGGGTAGTTACCAAGACATTTTTGTTTCTGTAAATTGCTATTATGTTAGTCTTATAATAGCATTGTGAAAATTTATTTACTGTCATATTGTTAGCATTTGTGGGATTGATATTAAACCCGTGTGAGCAAAGATTTTTATGTGTTTAAAACTCCTTAGCAAACCCGACGATTCCTACGAAACCTTGGGTCTGACATTTATTGGTTTGACAATTCAGCTTATTTTGGGCCCCTTTTATAGTCCTTGCCAAAGAATGTCTTCAATATTTCGGTTGTTAGTAACTTATAAAAGTTACTCACTGAAAATTTCAATAGAGCTTTGAAGTAGCAAAAGGATCCCAATGTAAAATTTCAAAATGTAAATGTTATTTTTCAACACACTGTTCATAACTATATATCATTTACTTTTCATATGTAGCAAGTTGTTTTCATTAATTGACCAACTCTTCCAAAGGCGTATTATCATGAAACACAAATTTTTGAAGAATTTTTATAAACGCATGTAATGCACATATTTTATAAAATTCAAACTGATTTTTTTCAAAGGGTAATGGAGTTTCTTATTTGGCATACTATATGTTTGAGTCTCAGCAAATGTTAATTGGCTTGCCATGCCTTATTGGCCTTATCCTTTGTACATTTTCTATGAATTTATCAACTTAATGTTTACATCCGAAGGCAAGAGACCTTTTGGGATAAACTACTAGTGGGAGATTAGGTATCCCTTGACAATAAAGCTAAGAACAATAACATTTCGTAAAGATGAAATTATTTAAATAATCTTTGACACACTTTGCAAATATGATGCTTCTTAAAATTATCTAATTTTTGGGAGTTTTGAAAAGCATACACATCAAGGATTGATGACTTTCCTATCAATATCAGCTATTTCCACAAAGCTTTCAATGAAAGAAAGGGCAGGCGCACTTGATTTTAATGAGTTTTTTGGTTTGAAGTAGGTTATATTGACCGCACAATTTGGTTGCGAATCATTAGTTGTGGAATACATGAGATTACCGCATATACAGTTTATATGTACAACATGTGATTTTTTTAGGAAATACTTGCTGAAGATACCATTATCTGCTCGAAAATTTGAAAATCCAGGATATCCTGCACTTCTTGGCTTAGCATTAAAATATAGGCTAAATTTTCATTATCAATCTTAAACAGCCCAATAATTTTTCGCTCAATTTATAATGCCTTCTTATAACTCACAAAATAATAAAGACATCCAAAATTTAAAAGGACTACAAAATTGAAAAGTGTCACCTCCATAATGTCTCAACAGGTGGCAGTGGCATCCCAATATTCATTATCAAGAAGTACATCAAAATATTCTCTGAACACTTGCTCTTTGTATTTAACTTCGCAATTTCTCAGTCTATTTATCCTCAGTGTCTAGAAGTTGCTGACATTATGTCTATTTTCAAGAAGGGTGACCCAACAAACTTCCTAAATTATCGGCCAAATTCTATCATTAGTCCGATATCCAAATTATTTGAGAAACTACTATGTAGTCCAATAAATAACTACCTTAAGGAATTCGACATTTTGTCAAAATATCAGTTTGGTTTCCTCAAAGGTCACAGCACCTGTGATGCTCTATTATCATTAACTGAAAGCATACGGTATCATCTAAATAAGAACATCTGTAGTTGCGCTGCATTTCTTGACATAAGTAAAGCCTTTGACAGCTTAGTTGAAATTCCTCATCCATCCTGAGAGTGTTAATGTTACATACAGGCTTACCTTAAAATAGGAAAATTTATTGATATTTATATGAATTCAACAAGTGAATTTAGCATTTGATCCTTTCATGCTTTAGGGGCTGCGCCCCAAATAATTTTTAACAAGGGGGGCTCAGCCGCCCTCCACTACACCACTGATATAATATGGGCATTTATTAATTGTTTGTAGTATGTACTTGAATTATTTCGAAGATGATAAAGATACCTAACTCTAGAAGCCACTTTTTTAATTTTAGTCATTAAGAATTGTTCCAAATTTGAATCATTGTCAATTTCAGCAATTAAATAGTTATTAGACTCGATCGCTTTGCTTTATTGGTACCTGATTTATATTAAATATATCTTAGGAGAAAACATAAATGGTGCTTTTTCAATATATACTTTCAGGTGATTATTTGAAAAATAATTTGTTAAATTTTCAATGTCATTTTGGAGATTTGTAGCTGCATTAAAGGCATTTTTATCAGAACTTATAAGACAGGTATCATCTGCATATTGATTTTTTTTTTCTGTTGTGTTATGTCATTAAGTTAGATTACAAATACAATGGGACAAAGAACTGTTCCGTGTGAATGCCTCCGTCAGTAATAATTTACCATTAAGAGTAATTCGTTGTTGTCGAAGTTTATTGTAAATTATACAGTAACAGGTTTCTTCGAATTTTTTGGATTTTGCTTTTTCATGCTAACAGGAAGGTTGAAAATAGATGGTGGATGCCTAGGTCTTTCACAGCATTTCCTCTTTACAGTGTTATATCTTAAAGGACAGTGACATTTACATAGCATCATGTATTTTGTGATAACTTTTTCAAATATGCCTTGAATCAGTGATGTCCATTTCTATTTTACTTTTAAGAAATATTTAAAGGATTCTGTAAA
Organism: Hofstenia miamia; assembly: GCA_900660155.1. Classification (NCBI taxonomy): domain Eukaryota; kingdom Metazoa; phylum Xenacoelomorpha; order Acoela; family Hofsteniidae; genus Hofstenia; species Hofstenia miamia. The sequence continues at coordinate 1,189,917 of CABFPE010000067.1, read as the reverse complement.
TTTTCCTTGCTTTTAATGCGAATCCTTTTAAAGGAAATCCTTTAAAGTTTCCTGTAAAAATTGTGTATTTTTTACAGGAAATAGTTGACTCATACAAGACCTAGCAAGGTTGAATTTAGCTTAGCTTTCAGCCATCCAAACACCTACTATGCCCAACCCATTTAGCATTAGGTGATTTTGCGTACAGTTTTAAGAGAAATTAGTGCAATTTCACATACACACTATGACAGAATCATAAAAGTGGACTTTTTGTGTTAACAATTTTTCCATCATCTATTACAACCAAAAGATCCTTCTCATTATCAATATTTCGTAATTATTTTTTGAGCTAGCACATTTAACAACATCTCACATCTTATTGTTCACTTTGTGAATTCATAAATTGGATGTATTTTAGGGCAATATCTTTACACAAAATCGGCATAATAGATTATAAAAGAAAACCTCAAGCTTTTATTGCAATATTTGTTCTATTAGATATGTAAATTCTAATTCGCATGTTTTACAATATAGTTTTTTATCCTTTCAAAATAGTGTGATCCCTCAAAGAGATCTTTTAATTTTTTACCTTTTCCTTTAAATATAAATTTTGCTGTAAAAAAATTTAAAGATACATCACTGCGTGGAATGGCAACTTTCCATGAGGACTTTTCATCCGTATCAGTAGGAGAATGGAAAAGTTTGCAATTAAATATATAATTATTATAACATCAACAAGAGTTTGGCATCGCGAATGTGCTACCAATCTAATAAAATGACTAATCACTAGGGCGAACAAAAAACTTTTTAAAACCATCATGAGCGAAGAGGTTGGAGTTGATACTTCTGGCCGAACTTTATTGATAATTTAAGCGAAATGCCATAGTTGAAGTCTATTTACTACTAATACTAATAATAATACTAAAAACCAGTTAGCTACTTCTAATATTATTTCCTTGGTTCTAGTTTTCTCCAGTTATCAATTTTTCACAATTAGTATGTCAATATCTCTCTCGTGTCAGCAGGTGTGAATTTAATACAGTTATGCCTCCTGATATTTTCTCTACATAGCTCTCTCAAGCAATTCTTGCTTCACCAATGCTAGTAGTATATATGAATGTATCACAACACTGCCATTTACATATGTTGATTGCTTTGATGAAGTTGAAAAATTTAACATTATTTCTACTAACGCTACCTTTCACTACCAAATCGATTTTTCTATATTTTTGAGCAAGTTTATCTTAGCTTTTGCATGAGGACATCTATGGGGTTGGGGACTCTCATGCAATGATAAGATTAGTACTAAAAGTTATTCTTGTGTCTGTAGTACATGTAAATATGATTTTTTCATGA
>CABFPE010000067.1:1159349-1184143 GCA_900660155.1 Hofstenia miamia | reverse complement strand
TATATATATATATATATATATATATATATATTCATTTAGGATGCAAAAGGAGGCCATGGTCTCTCGAAATCTAGACACAAAAGTCAAAATATCAAAAATGTAAAAAGGAAGAGAATAATTCCATGCATGAGTGGGTAGAGTTTTATGCTATTTTAGTGGTTGACGCAAATAGTAGCAGTAAATCAGACAAGCTCATACTGTGCATGTGCACAACACGAATTTATGAACCTGGTATGCACTTGAGAGTCAACCAGATAATTTAAAAAGAATCTACAACAGCATAATAATTTGAACATTCCATTGTTGGTCCATTAATGGGCCATTATTGGCCATTGGTGGTAAATGGCCGCTGGCCCAACAATGTTTGCCAACCTTAATCCATACTGGGCCATTGGTGAGCCAAGAAAGGCCTATATTAATGGGCCATTGATGGCAATCAGTAGGTTTTGATAATATAGCATTAAATTTTAGATTTAGAAAACAAGCTTATATTGCTAAGCAGTTCAAACATTACTGTTCTAAACAAACACAAGCCCAACAAAGGACAATACGATACCTTAGGGATCGTGTCATTCATATTTAATACTAATATTTGTTAAAAATTTGAAAAAAAGTTTTGTTTATAAATGATAACAATAAGCATAAAAATCTGCCAAATTTACCAAAGAATTTTAATTTTAAAATTAAGTACACTTTTGAAATAATACTATGTTAAGTCGTGAAAAATCTCTTCTGCTGAAGTGTAGCTTTTTTATATAACTCTTAATTTCAAAGTGTCCAAATATTTAGGAATAAATTATTTTTAAAATACGCTTAGCAGGTATATCATAATTTTCTACAAAATAAAAATTTCAAAATATCTTTTCGCATTTCCTTTTATTATATTAAAAGGAACTAGCAATCAAAATAATGAAGTGACTTTTATTTGCAAGCATCTCTTTATTGATTATTGATTACTAAGGTTGCAACGGATGCCGCCAATAGTCCCACAAATGGGCCACTGATGGCATCAGTGGTCACAAGTATTACATGTTTCCCACCAGCAATTTACTGATTATGGCCAATGTTACATTATGGTTTGTAATTCGCAACTTGCAATAATTTGATTGACTTAAGGACAGGGGCGTATTTAGGGAGGCCTTGCGCCTGCCCCTCTTTGGGCAGGCCAATTTCAAGTCATTCCCATACGATCTGATTGATATATTGATAAACAGTCGTTTTGTTTGACATAAAGTGCAAAAAAGTAGTATTTCATGTATTCTTATTAACTCCGTCTGTCCTTTTGGTTTATTTATCATTTATGCACAGGCGAGCGTGAAATTATGTTAAGAGGGTAAAAAACTACCTAGGCCTATATGTCTGTGATAAGAATTGGGCCTTCCCTTTAAGAAATAACTCGATACGCGCCTGGTTAAGGATACTGTTGAAACTGTGTATAGCATATTATACTTAAGATGGAACACCTTGCTACATACAAGCAATTGAATTCATAAAGTGCTCATATAAACAAGAGCTGGAATTTAAATTGTGCTATCAAATAAGAAAGGTTAAGGAAATTCATTTGTTATGAATATTAAATTTGATCTGTCAGAATTTTAAAGTATTAAATTCATATTTGTTCGCTAGATGACAGATTAATCTAGCAATGCCATTAATGGGCCATTGTCGGGCTATTCATGGATATGAGGCACAGATAAATAATACTTTTTGAAAATTGAAATCAAACTTTAATGTAATGCTTATGTTATATATAATAATAAAACAATTTCTCTGTAAAATTGTGGAATTTTAATATTTTTTTATTGGTTATGATTGGCAAATGAATGGCAAATGAGTGGCCATTGTTGGCCAAGGGTGCCAACAGTGAGCCATTGTTGGGCCAATAATGGTTGTTTCATGGGAGATGATAAAAGTTGAACCACATAAACTTAGATATTTTTTTCAATATGTTTGTCCAAAAGAAGTCTCAACAATATCCTCTCATTTAGTGTTTTGTATTAAACATCTTATTTTTGTTAATAAAAATCAAGTTGGTTATATACGGATACCTACTGTCTAGTAGACGTATTTTAACGCAGTTTGCACTAAAGCAACAAAGTTGCTGGATTAAATTTGTTTGATGTTTAATGCAGTACACATTAAGTCGGGGTTACTCTACCAGTCAACAGACTGAAGAGTGCGTGTCAACAGATCAAGTCCGTGACTCCTCCCCTGGAAGTATGCCCGCTAGGGCCGGCTTAATCATGCTGGACCTCTGGCGACCCCTGGCACGCAGAGTGCTGATCTGTGTTGAGTCTGATCAGCAGAGAGTGAAGCCGAAGGCTGAGCTTCATGAGAGGATTGCGCCTCTCCAGCTTTCGCCAACCAAGGCTACTAACTGGGTGACTCGTGAGCATTTACTGTCTGCCTGTTATAAAGATCCAAAATAATATTTGGAGATAATAAACTTGAGTGCAAAGCACTAAGTGTCTAATCATCTCCACCCCAAGATTGAATTAAAGATGTCGGATCATAACCAAAAACCCATGATGAAGCAAAGCTCCTTCATAGGTAGGGCTCAGCAAATGCTAGCCTAGGCCTATCTAGAGGCCAGAGATAGAGGAATTCTCTATATAACTGCCCTCATAGACGCACTCTATGACTCTGGGCAACGGCAGCAATTTAATGCTTAGACGTCGCCGTCTGTTCCACAAAACTACCAGACAGTCTCACATCATCATCACCGCCCCCACATGTGCAAAGCACACATGGCAGCACCTTCGTTACCCTGTTGTTTAACGTCCACTCTTGGTTCGGGACTCCGCAAAGCGACGCGCCCGTCAAGTGTTAGCTCAGCACCACCCTTCTGATCGGCTTTCGCCTTTCATAACGGGAGGTTAGTTTCTCCAGGAACCACCACGAGGAGGTACTCTCTAGGACGGTTCAGGCACACACATTAAGTAATAATTTTGGCACCCTTAAGAGTTTTCTGAAATGGCGCCACTGGGTGTAACTTTGTGTTAGAATGTTGTCATAAGTTCATTTATATCATCAGATTAAACTTTAGATGGTTCTAATAGAAGTATAGGTAATTTTATACGCAAATTTAGTAAACTGAGCTTAATATTGCTACCATTTCAGTGTCCAATCTATGTTACAACTAATCTATTTACAAATATTTAAATAAGAATAATGCGCTATTACTTTGAAGTTTCGAATAATTATACCAAGTCAAGGGCTTGTGCCAAGTTTATAATTTTTTCCTTAGATATCTCGTTTTTGGGATTCTAAGGTGGCAAAAATATGCAACCAGAAACCAACAGAAATTTTACACATGCACACATCCTTTTTGGGGGAATTTTAGGCTTTTAGTCTATTAACAATTGTCAATAGGCGCAAGTATTAATTTTGTAATGAACATTCTTATTTTTAAAATGTGAAAATTTAGAGAAAAACATTTATTTCATTATTTCTCAAGAGACTAATATTTAATAGTTATAAGCTTTTAAATGTATGTAAAGAGGTATCTACATTAATACACTGTAATCGGAAACCATGCAAATCAAGTAATTAATGACCTCATAAACCCTTATAAACTTTAAACAGTTATGTCTAATGTCATATTTTGACAGATAACGTATTTACAAATAATCAAGATTTATGTCAATGATGTCTACCTTTTTTCTCTGTTCTATCTCAGTTCCGCCATTTTATGGACGGACACAAATGCAGAACCAAAGGTATAAAGATAGTCACTAAGTATGTTAGTTCTGTAGGAACTTTAAGTATATTAAGCTGAAACCTGAGTATAGATATATTGATATTTCCTGTTGCCTTTTTTACCAGCTCATGTTGACTAATGCGTCAATAACTTTTAATGCCAAATATACACGCAGTTTTTAAGAACTATACGCACTTGCAAAGACTTAGCAGCAGTGTAATATTTAGTAAAGCAATTTTTGTGAACATCGCAAAATGGAGACTAATTTACTATTATGCTTCAACATTTTCATGATAAAATTCAATCTCGCATTTAATTAATAGAACAAAAATTTTTTTTACAAAAATATCATGCTTTAGTATAAATTCATATCTTAAGACATTGCGTTATTATCTTAGAACGCACATCTGTAAAGCACAATTAAAGAAATTAACGACTTGCAAAGAATATAAAGATGCGTTTTAGTGCTTAATGTACGTTCAAAGTTACTAACGCACTCGTTTACATGGGAGAACCACTATTTGTGGATTTTATGATTTATTTTATTTCTAATCACTATGTAATAATTATGTTAAAGCTTTCGCAAATCAGTCAGAAAATATTAGTACTTACTACTTTGCATAAATACAAGATGTTATAGCCTAATCCTATATAAAAATATTATGTATTGGACACTGAAATTGTAGCCACATTAGGCTCAGTTTATAAAATGCACACATAATATTATTTCTGATGACATAAGTGAACTTATGATAAAATTCTAATTCAAATTTACGCAAGCAAAGGGAAAAGCTGTGCTTAGGTCAACTGTGCGGAGGTTGTTTCATACGAAGTTGTTGGTGCAAATGAAGAGATGGTCAGTAGATAATTGATGATGGGATGCAAAATGAGATTGTTTGTGATTATATTGTTCTCAAGTGATGACCAGTTTCCTGATGTTTGCATGATGAACAGTACTTATAGATATGAGATAGTTAATATACTTTTGATCAATGCCTTCTAATGTAGCTATTGACAAAGATTTTGAGAGATTCTCTTTGGTAGTTTCTTACGTGGTAAATAGACAGGAGCACACTTGATATGAAATGAAATTTGTTCCATTAGTCACTTCAATGTTTTCTGTTAGTATTTCATGTAGCTTTCTATAAAAATTGTAGTCTTTATAAGCGCAATGTCAGGGATTTTGACATTGTGTTGGGTTATTTATTTAATTTTTACCTTTTCAGATCTTCTAAACATGTGCATGTGTGATCGATGTATTGACTCATTGAATGTTCTGCTCATTCACAATCTTGTTAATATCATTTTGAATTTTGAGCAAAAGAGGGATGACTGATTCATGTATCAGTTAATCTTCATTGCCCACTTCAGTGGCAGAAATGGGCTTGAAATCAAGTATGCATATGAAGGTGGGAACAGTTTCAATTTTTTTGAAGCACAATCCGATCTGTCCAGTCCAACAACGACCCATGACCCAATCAGATAAATACTATAAAAGTATCAACAAAAATAATAAAGAAATAATTAAAATCCAATAGTTTGTAAGCAATTCAAATGCCAAAATATACTATTTGAAATTAGACTAGATCCAAAAACAAAACAAGAAAATTAACCAATTCCATATGACATCTGTGAAAAATCTATCATTATACAAGTTTTCACCAACTTAAGCTAAGATTAAATAGCTATTTCTATTTCAACTCAGATGTCTTCTTAGGTCTCAGTATACATATAAATAGCAAGTAATTGTAATGAATTGGCATGATTTAGCCACAATGTATTTGTTTAGAGTTATTTTTAAATGAAAATACAAACCCAAGTTTTCATTGCTAATCTGTACACATATGTAGGTGTTACTTAGTGTGACCACAATTAGAGGATAAAGTCACTAGGAAATTATTTTCATACTCAGTGGTGAGATCCTAATTTGTAATAGTGTTAATAATCATAACTAAATAATTAATAAAAGAGAAAAACCAAACAAATATCACATCCAACTTGAACTACCTAACATTAATAGGGCTTTCTCAACTTATGCATAGCACTTTGTTGACATTTTCATTTTTAAATATAATTCCCTCACAAAGTTTTTTTAAGCAATGTAGGTGTAATTGAAGGCAAACTTATAGTAACTGAAAATTGCATTAATAATGTTGTTTTCTTAGCATTGAAAACAAGCAATTGTGCTACAGGCCTTTCCATTAAATTTCACACAAACTCAATAATTTTTTCATTTTTTATGATTAAATCTTTAAATATACTATGCACTAACTCAGCACCAGTCAATGGTGAACATATCTTGTTTGTGCACACAGCTTTTAACATGCTTGAAGTTAACATCTTTGGATTGTGTAATGGTGCACTAAAGCTATTAATTAACTAAACATTTCAATTGCAATATATGGAAATTCTTTATGATTTTCTTCAACTCAAGCAAGCAAGTATTGAATGCATGATATGATAGTCTTTAGTATGTAAACATTCTGCTAGTACTATTGCATGATACAATAATGAATTTCAACTTCAGTAGCAAAAAGTATGTGTTTTATTGATTTAGTGTATGCTTTGCTAATATAAAATTCATTCTCACTCTTAAGGGTATTTGATTTCTAACTAAGCCTTAGTATTTTTATATACTCTAAGACCTGTAGATTTTGGATCCAAGATGTGTCCACTTAAAAAATATACTCAGCTTTTCACAAGTTCCAGTTAAAATTGTAATGTGTATTCTATCATTTACAAAATTTATTTGAATTTGACAAAGATATATATATATATATATATATATATATCACTACAAATTTATAATTTGCACATGTATATTTCTGTATGATTATTAAATCTATTGATGATTATTATATGTGGAAAATTCTATGTCACAATGTTATTTATTGTTTGGCTGTTGCTGATTTTTCCTTTGTGTGCATTGACTGTAGACCTAGATACCCTAATAACCAGCATATTTTATTATTTTGCAATTGTAAAATAAAATTTTGTTTTTGTTGTTCATATTTGTCACTTGCATTTCCAAAAGAGATTCCAAAGCAATTTTACAGTTCAAATGGATATTATAACCAATCATTAAACTAGAATGTTGCTCCTTGACTTTTTTGTTATTGATATAGTTTTTGAAGTTCTTAATGTTAATTGATACCTGTACAAAACTTTTGTTCTTATAATTTCACCAATTCAGGTGATTTCAAAACATACACTATGTGCACTTAATTTTTTGCACCTTAGTTAATATAGGTGTACAGGATCTATGTTTCTTATTGAGATTTAGAATTTAAATTAGTAACAGTAAATGATTTTTATGGTGAAAAAAAGGAATGTAGCATTTTATTAAACATCAATGTAAAGATCCTAACTCTTTCCTGCATAGGAAGACAAATTCATTTGCTTATTTAAATACACTGCTTTACATCATTTAATGAATATATTTTTATCTTTGTGTTCATTAACCTGTTAAGTGTCAGTGTCAACTTATGTTTTCTCACTAATTTCATTGCAAATGTCAGCATCAACTTATTCTTGTTTAAATGGCTCTTTAAAAAATGCATAATAATAGGGACAAAATTGATTAAAATGAATTTTAAATGATTTTGAAAATTGAGCTAAATATGGTGACGTTTTGGAAGCAGCCAGGGAAATGAGAGGGGACACTTAACAGGTTAAATGACAAATTCATGTGCTAATTATATATAAAATAATAGAGAAATATTTTATTATAAAATGAAAGAACATCTTCTCAGGGATTTGATCTTGGAAAATTGGAATTACTTCCTTGTTCCACACTTGAAGCACATGAAACTTTGAACATGTTGATTTACTAAATAAATTGCAAAAACATTCAAGATCCACATGTGGATATTACAAGAAATTTCATGTTTATTTAAAACAACAAGAACTTCTATGCCCCACGTGTTCAAATACAAAGTTTTACAATGTAAATACTTTCACTTAGAAAATTTTCATTTATTAATACAACTAATAATTTATCTATTAGTCCTATTCAAGATATATATGTCAGAGAGATAAAATTGTACTATTTTTGAAAAGACTTACCAAATTGCAAGCAAATTGTATATTAGCACATCAATTTTGACACAGAAAATTTAGGACTAAAATAGAATTCAAAATTGGAAATATAAAGTTGAAGGCACAGCATTACGTAATTCATACAAGATACACACATTCTAAGAAATATACAACTAATAATAAGATAATTGGTTCACATCATTTAATAAAATTCTAATATTCAAATTATTATAAGAATAAGTTATGGAAAATTGTAGAACAGAGTTCATATTGCCTGGAAACAAGTAAAGCTCTATTTGACATGCTTTTTCATGTTGCTTTTAAAAATTATTTTTAGTTCTAATAGAAGTAAAATTATTCAATATTAGTTTGTTATGCACAAAATTATGATCACATTGTTGAACAATATATACTATGACATATTCAGTAATATTCATTATATTTGATTTGCACAATTTTAATTTGTGATTATCTAATGTCAAGGCTTAACTGTTTGAGTTAACATTTGATATTTTGGGTTAGTTTCAGAAACATGAGATTAACTGAATGCAATTTTGTTTAAGCTGCATAAAATAGTTTTGTCTGCTTTTTGATAGTGGATAGTTGAATCTCAAAAAACAGACCAAAGTAATTTTGTATGCAATTTCAGGATTGTCCATGTGACAAAAGTTTGACCTTCTATCCCATGAAATTTGCTTTATTTTCAAAATATAACATGTAATTGCTGTGGGAATTACAAGTTTTACTGTGCCTACCCAAGTCTAACCCACATGTGGAACATGCAAGAACATTCAATTTCTACAGAAAGACTTCCATGTTAATTGCTGTGGGAATTATAATTATTTCAACGTTTTTTTTCAATTTTCAAATGACTGGGTTATTTTCCTTACTGTTTCATATAGAAAAGTACATAAAATTAAAAAACACATGAAAATGTCATGCAATAAAAGAGCTAGCATATATAAAGTTATATCTACAGCCCTTAAATGCAATTTTATTTCATTGAAGCTAAATACAATAAGGAAATATTATTAAGTAATGCATTGATGATGAAGGGAAAATTTGATATTTTAAAGGACAAGAAATATGCTCCATCTGCCACCTATACTAGTGTGTCATTGGCATGGAAATCAGCTAAAGCTTAATTCCCTATCAGATGAGGGATTTGAGTCTTTATCAAACTTTGCTAAAAAGGATTTTTATTAAAAGAACAGTTTTTTATTCTTTTTGAACTTGAATTTGTTGTTAAATATGTAGTAAGTTGACCTGGTTTATTTAAAAATAATAATTCTCATATGTTTGCAAGTGTAGTAGAACACACCTCAATGTTTTAATCTGATCAAATAGAATATATAAGTAGTATAGATGGGCAGAAGGACGTCCCAATGGGGCATCATAAAGTTATTGTAAAACCTATGGCTATTTGCCATATGGGCATGCATGAATTCTTTTGAATGCCATCTAGTATTTAATAACCATAATAATTTTTCAATTGCATCAGCATTTAATGTTATTCAAATGTGAAAACTATTGAATAGAAATAAAATGTCTACAAATAACAAATTCAATGAGATGATCAACATAATTGGAAGTATATGTACTTGCTAGTGTTTTTGCTGAATGAATAATGAAACAAACCAAAAAGGTTTATAGGTCTTTTGATCCATTGTTTCTTTTCTAGTATTAATGGGAAAATCAGGATAAAATCCAGTTTTCTAAATGCATAATGTGAGATAAATATCTTATATTTGAATTCAATGAGAAAACTGCCTTGAAATTTTTATTCCATTTTCTCTTTTGCACAAGAGGCAGTTATAAATAAATTATTAACTTTAAATGAATTTTATTAAGTTTGGCAAATATTTTACTACTTTGTATTTGAAAAAACAAAATGTATATTTTGGACACAACTTTAACATGAATATGTTAATGAAAAATAATGAAATTGATCAAATAAATAGACAGCATAAACAATAAAAGTGAATGGTAATATCTATGAATTATTTTCATTAAATCATAGGTTTGCATGATTGAAGAACTGTTAAAATGAACATGTCATAACAAACATTTCATCAAATACAGCTGTTTGAATAAATCCTAGAATTCAAAAGTAACAACTTTATTGTAGAATTGCGGGGTGCTTCTAGCAGCTCAAGCAGTATGAAGGTTGCAGAAGATTACCATCACTGAGAGCATCCCATGCTCTAACAAAACAAGGTGCTAATTGTGTGTCTCTAGTTGTAATTTCTAGCTCAATACAATAGTTTATCTCCGGGTTTATCGACTCAGCTCATGTAAGAAGATATTAATAAACATATAGCTACCACATATTCATGTTTGCCAACAGCATAGTATATTCGAGGTGTGTTTTAGTTTGTGCATGTTCAATCAATAGATAGTAGTTTGTTTATTTCCTATCCCTATATGTAGCCCTAAAGTGACCACAATATAGACTCACATCTGAGGAGTTCTCCTACATTATTGCCAGATCTTACTAGTTCATTATAATCAAATCCATACCAAAGGTTAATAAAATACAATAAAAATGAAAAGCAAATGGTATCCAGTGAGAATGAAATTTATTTGACATTTGCTTACAATAGTATGCCCTACTTATACAAGAGTATGTAAATATTTACCATTCTTTACAAAAATTAGTTTTCCCTTGCAGATTAACTGAGCAATTACACATAATACAAAAGCTCTGAGGGGACAATCAATAAGTTCAAATCTTAGGTTTGAAATAATCAAAAATTGACAAAATTAACAATTAATTAAAAGAATAGCACCAAATTAATTTTAGAGTGCCTTAAAAATTAAGGTAGACCAAAAAGAGGCCCTGAGTGACTCTACAGTATCAGAAAATAATCTTACTCAATTCAATTTTGTTGAAAACATTTCTTGTCATCAAATATATCAATTGTTCAAATTCTAGATTTCAATATCACAAAACTTGTAAAAGAAATTTGTTTGGCCAACTAAAATTTGTCAAAAAGATTTCATCACTAGATGGTGTTCAATAGAATTCATGCATGCCCAAATGGCAAATAGCCATAGGTTTTACAATAACCTCAGGGCGTCCCATTGGGACGTCCTTCTGCCCAACTATACTACTTATATATTATGAAAGAATGTCTGCTAATGCAGTTGACATTTTCAATTGTTTTTTAGTTTAGAATTAATAACATTAAATAATTTTATTTTATGAAATTCTTGAATATTGAATAGCCAGTTGAAAAACTATATATACTGATTTCTGTATTAAGAGAGTCATAATGAAAATATTTAGTGCAGTGATGAAAATTTTAAAGTTGATAGCCATACTGCAATATTCATCTGCAAATTAAATACATTTGATACCTGACATATTAATCATCTGGGGATACATATTTTTTTTCTTCATTAGTTCATTAACCTAGTCATTGTCAATTGTGTTGTTGTATCCCCTAAACAACATCAATATGGGTGTTAGAGCTTTGTCTCCATACATGGCTTTAGATGGAGAGATTTTTTATGTTGACTATGTAGAAGTGTTGTAAAAATACTCCATCATTAGAAGTACTTGTCTCCAATTTTTTCTGCCAATGTTGGATTGGATTTTTCACATGAGTTTCAGGATTGACTCATTCTACTACCCCATTTGATTGGGGGTGGTTGACTGTGGTATGAGTGTGCATAATTTCAAATTCTTTTTCTAGTTTTTGGAACAGCTTGCATTTGAATTTAGTCAACTATATATATATATATATATATTCTAGCATCATCAGGGATCTTATAAGATTAGCATAAACAAATTTATAACAATTTAGTTAACTAGCATAAACTACTTGTAAATGGGAAATAAAACTCCAATTAGATAAGAATGAAAATTACTATGAATTAAAGTACTGCATACAATCAGCTAAACATTAAACTGAAAATAATTATCAAAAATAACTAGCTACAGGTTGCAATTTCATGTAATTGTGTCACTATCTTTGAGTTAGAGTTTACATGGTGGAAACTGCCAGCCATAAAATCAATTAAATAATGAGCCATCACTAACTAAACTCCTTATGTCAAATGGGTTACACTTCCTATAGGACTGACAGCAGGACTTATGCATGGTATAGAGGAAGTCTAACCACTTTCCCCTCTAGATTGGATTGAGCTACAAGTTGCCATTTGATATAACAGATAATAAAGAGAATGCAACAACAAAGTTTTAGAACTAAAATTATGATAAACCCATTGCACACAATACTGTCCTCTTTATACATGGGAAGAAATAATAGTAAATAGCATCTACTAGTACTGGTTTTATATGGCAAGCAAAATATTTACAAAATTAAAATAATTGCATCTGCAACATAAACAAAATAAGTTCAACCAATCACAGCATCTTGTAGTAATTACACTCTCAGTGGCAGAAACAAAAATGAATGGTTGATTGCTGCTGACTGATCTGATTATGTATAAAAAAATTATTATAGAATAATTCCAAGGGATAAAGAAATTGAAAATCAAAATAATTAAATTTTTAAGGTATTTTCAAGAGGATTTTCAGTTGAGTTCAAGTTTGAGTTTGGATGATTCCTCTTCTGAGATTTTCTGATCAATTTTTATGAACTTATTTGAGTTTGGGGTCTTAACATTTTAAGTACTCAAACAATTGATGTGGATGAACTTTTGATAAAGAGATTGAAGTCAAAATGTTAATTAGTTTACTGTTCCAGCAGAATATAATTGTGCTGAACTTCATAACAAATGCAATAAATTATATCCAAATGGATTCCATTATGTGATTTAAAATTCACAAATTGTGGAAGTACTTTGCAAACTAAAAGAAAAGGTAGACTATATCACCCTCTAAAAACTTAATCATAGAACTTGGAATAGAAAAGTTACAATACTTAATATATATAATTTAATTTCATTTAATTAATTATCATTTCACCTTAGTTTAATTAAAGAAAACAAATTTTTTGATTTTCCTATGTTTTTCTAAGTTGTGTTATCTAACTTGTGTCATACATTTGAATCAAATTATCATTTCTATTTGTGTTAGTTTTCAAGTCATTTTTATAGCTACATAAATTACATATTTGTTTACTTATCATGGTGACTCTGAAAAAATTGACCATTCTAAAAATATACATTTTCTGAAATAGAAAAGCATAAGGATCTCAAGTCTCACTAGTAATCTTGAAAATTGCAGATATTTTGCCCCATGATTTTGGAAACCATATATATGGTCACAAAATGTATTTGGGGTAACTAAGACACTGTACAAAATGATAAAACACAGTTAATAGGAGTGATATTATTGTAGTTCTCAGCCTTACAATGAATTTCCTTCCCTGCTTTTTAAAAGCCAGAACATTATTCATTAACTTAAAATCTAGAATTCAAGCCCCTAGTTAGGAGAGGCATAGCCAGAGTTGCCAACTGTGTATGGGGCAAAAATGTCTGGTTGCCAATGTGAACAAAGAATTGTTTTGAGTTATATGCATTCACAATTTTGTATTTTGCTTAAGCTTAATGCTCTAGTCTGTGCCTTTGAATTCAGCTTGGACATGAAATACTTATATTTTGTCCTTAACCATGTGTCAAAAGCATGGATCAATTGAATTTCACATTGACAATTTAAATGTTTTGGAATAAATATTATTGCAATTTACAGAAATAAATTAATAATAGCAAACATTTGGTGGATGATGTCATATTATTGCCAATATTGATAAATGAAAATATAAATATATTTAATGTAGCTTAGTCCTATTGAACAAATATATATATTGCATAAATCTATATTTTAGGTTTTAGACCTGCCTAAAATGGTGAATTCTTTGATTGGTTTATCAGTCAATATTTCATCTACTAATTTTTGTATTTCACTTACACTAAGGATTATATTCAATCTTTAACTAAGTGATATATTAACCTGTGTTTATTCTTTTGCAATATAAATTACTGAAATGGATGCATTTTTATTCTAAAGTTACAGATACATGTAAATTAAATGAGTCACTTCATCAGTATTGTTTTTGAAATAATGTATGTAATATGAGTGAAAACAAAATAGTTCAACACATTATGGTTTACTAAAACTTTTGATTCATAAAGTCAAACATGTAAATGTTTGTAATTTACAAAAAGATATTGATGGAATCAAAAAAGAAAAATATTGTCACCTGGCTATATAAATTATTTACTTAGTGGAATAAATTGCATGCTTATAGCATCCATAGTATTAAAATTGGCAGCACAGTTGCTTTGAGATGTTAGCCTTCCACCAAATTAAAATCACTTTAGATGTAAAAATGTCAATAATAGAATAATGAAATTCAAAGGAAAGAATTAAATGCTTATCTAGAGAAGATAAATATGTAAAACCTCATCAGGTTAATGTCAGTATTCTTAGTTTATTGAAGTGTTAGAATATGGTGTGCAACAGGAGACCATAGCTAAAAATTTTGAGGAAATTTTGTCAGACTCCCATTCTTTTTGAAGAGAAATGTTATGAAATATGAACTAAAAGTGATTGCAATTGATTAAATCAAAACACCTAAATTTTCATTATTGTAAGTCTATTCAGCTTGTATTAAGGATTTATAAGCTGTTGATGACATACAACTTGGAACAATAGGCTTCAAAATACATTTTGCATATGCCTGGTTGATAAAATTATAAGCAAAATATTCACCATTTTAAAATTTTTAAAAATTGCAAGAAAGACAAAATTTGCAATTCAAAAAATACATAGTTTTATGTTGAAAAATTTTTTGATAAAATTTTGTTTCTTGCATATTGATAGTTTTATTTTTCATTTAATTATTATTACTAAACCTCTTGTTGTTTTCAATAACATTATAGTAAAAATACAAGCATAAGTATCAATAGACAATTGGGATTCAATTGAAGCCTGATTCCCAATATAATTTAGAATCACGGGGTGCATCTAGCAGCTCAAGCAGTATGAAGTTTGCAGAAGATTACCATCACTGAGAGCAGCCATGCTCTAACAAAACAAATGAAGATCAGTAGTTCGCCAATTTCATTGTAGAAAAAAGTAATTACAAGACAGTTAAAGTAGTGACCAATTCACATGGCATCATGCCAAAGCCAAGCCATTAGAATCCATCCTTACAATCAAAGGTGCTGATCATGTGTCTCAAGTTTTAATTTCTAGCTCAATAAAACAAATTTATCTCAGTGTTTATCTTCTCAGCTCATGTAATAAAGATATTAAATAATGTGTAGTTACCACGTATTTGTGTATGCCAATGGCATAGTATATTCACATTGTGTGATAGTTTGTGCATGTTCAATCAATAGATGTAGTAGTTCTTTTATTGCCTATGCCTATACATAGCCTAAAGCAACCACAATATGGGCTCACATCTGTCATGGAGTGAGTTATTGCCCCAGGCACAGTGGAGTTCCTCCTACATTATCACTGGATCTTACAATTGCATTATTATAAAATTCATACCAAAGCTAAAAAGGTTAGTTAGTGATAGAATAGTAGAAGAGCAAATGTTTTCCAGTGAGAACAAAATTTTAGTTGACATTTGATTACATTGAGTTCCCTATTTATTACAAGAAAAGGTAAATATTTACTGTTTTACAAAAGTTAGCTTGTTTCCCTTGCAAATTAGCTGAGCAATTGCACATAATCTAAAGCTCAAGGGGACAATTACTAAATTTGAATCTTAAGTTTGAAAAGATCACAGATTAATAAAATCACTAAACTAAATTGCACCAAATTAATTGGAGAGTGCCTAAGATCAAATAAAAAAAAATAAAGGCCCTGAGTGACTCTACAATAATGAGTGGTGTTTGGTGTAGGGCTAGTTCCTGAAACCCACATAAACATTTAGGTTGAGAAACTTACTTGTATTTATTACTTTTCAACATTATCATTATAAACTTTTTATTAGTATTAGTTAGTGCAAATATTATTCTAAACAACATCTTGAAAGCATTTAATATAGGAAAATTATAGAATAGACATACTAGCATTGTAAAATGGAAATAAATTTGGTAATTGTTTCAATACACATTGATATTTTATTTGAAATTTGAACAACTGAGTGAATCTCTAAGAGTATCTAAAATATGAAGGCATAGTAAAAATTAGAGCATCCTCAAATGTAATGCATACACTATATCAATAAAAACATAAATATTTTTACTGAATTTGGAATTTCTTATTTGATCAGTCAATACTACTAGCACAATATTAACCTGCTAGAAACTATCATACATACATTGAATATTTGTTTGCTCATATATTAATATTTGTTTCACATATATTAATTGAAATTTTCACCTCTTGATTATTGTGCCATGCTGGGCTTGCTCCAAAGGGAGGTTGTTTCAATTGTGACAGGGTAATTTATTTTGGCGTCCTTGATGGAGTCCCAGAAAGTGCTGAGGAGTCCGTGGCAGTAGAGAGGCAAAGGTGGGCTGTTGTACATTCTATTTCCAAGGCAAGTTGTCACACTGGCAATAGTAGAAGGACCAACTCTTCCTTGGTTAGCATCTTAGTGAGGCACCATTTCATAAGACCTAAGATATCATTGTTGCTGTTGGGCTTGACAACTCTATCGACTATCACTGGTTTCTCTTTGAATTCTTCAGGATGGTGCTCAATTGTTATTGGTAAGAGACCAAGCAGGTGTGAGCTTGGGTGAGACTGTGACCCTGGAAAATTTTTCTAGGTTGACAGCTTCAATGAGGGCTTTTGTTGCTGGTGATACCTTGATAGCTGAGGAGGATAAGAGCTCTTCCTCACAGTAGAATTGTTTGGGCGTCCTCATAGTCTGCCCTAAAACAGTGATTGAGATGACCTTGCCATCCTTAGTAGGTTGCCACTGGGTTTGGGTGAGTTTGCTGTACCCACACTCAGGATAATTGAGCCACTCCAGGTTGAATAATATTTCCATGTGTGACAGAATTTTGTAGTGACTGACTATCTCAATGAACCATATTCACAGTGCATGAGTTGACTAGTGCACAGAGGTGCATACTTGGAGTTAAGAGAAGGGAACTTGGTCTTGGCAGTGGCTCCCCACATGTACTTCTTGAGTGTGTCCAAGAAGATATTTAAGTCAGAGAACACAACTCCTAATCAGTTTACAATCATTTGAGGTGGAAGGTGACCAAGGGTTCCACTGGATCTGATGAGATGTGCATAGAACTTCTCAAAATGTTCCATTGCTTTTTTAGTCTTCCCAGGAGAGGCAGGCAATGAGCAAGAGTGGAGCAGCCAGTTCTTAACTTTCCAGGCAGCAGGACTGATAGCAAGTTCATGAGAACCTTGCTTTGTGAGTCTCTCCCTAGTGGGCTTATCCATAGGTAGCTGAAGATGAGGATCAACTGTGAGAAAAGCAGCAAGGACTCACAAGGCTCCATGGGATTGGATTGCCAGTGGGAATTTTTCTGAGAACATCTTTTCTGATATGTTCTGATGATCTTGAGTGTCATGAGACAAACATAACTTGGCAAGCATTCTCTTGACAGATCAATGATATTGTGACGTGGGGCTCTGAATGTTTATGGTAGGCCATTGTGTCTCAGGGCTGCAATCTGCTTTCAAATTTGTCCATACCTCATCAATTTCTTGTAGGGTAGCTGTGCTTTGCAAAAATGCAAAACTGACATGGAGATCAGAGACGTCAGAGTGGAGGCCAGGTGAGCTGATATTAATCAACTCTTGTGATTGAGCCTGTATGCACATATTGATGATCAGACAAGTATTGACCACAAGATGGTGAGTTGGAATTTTCTTGCATAAGAGCAGATCCGTGTAGATGATCTTAGTAGCCAAGATCATGTCAGTATTATACATGCTTGTGGGCTGGTAGGAGCTGCTATACAAAACAGTGAAGTTTTCCATATGAAAGTGCAAACTCTCAACTTCGTCCAGGATATTGTCCTGGTACTCTTCTTTTAAGAACATAACTAAGTGTATCTTCTCCACCTTGGTGAGTCAATAGGCAATTTCAATTTTTTCCATGATTCAGGGGTGGTTGACCTCATTGACATGGAAGAAGTAGATGACTAACAGGTTGCTGAAATTGATGTTGACGCATTTGAATTTCTTTATTTTTTCTTTGCTGTTTAGAAACTGGCATAGGTGAGACAATTTGAAGTCCTCATTGAACATAGTGTGAATGGTACTTTGCCAGTAGGGTTGTACTATGCCAGCTAATATTTTGGAGTCATAACGAATAATAGTGTTGATCTGGGGCCTACACTCTGAGTCTATGACAAATGGGATCAAGTCAACTGAACAGGTTAAATCCTTGGTGTTGAACGTCCATCACAACCTATTCTTAGTTTCTTCTGATATGTTATCTTGAACCAAACAAACTGCTTTCTGAGTAGCAATAAAATGGGGATGTAGGATCTTGTTGCCAACCTTAGATGTCTTAGCTTTACGTTCCTCAGCTTTTCAGGACCAAATACTAGCTGAGTTGCAGGAGGAAGGACTGGGACTAGGAGGGGGTTTCAAGTCAACACAGGGTGAGGTTATGTTAGACAATTGGGCAAAAAGCACTCTATGCTCCTCAGATTCACACACAGAGAGTTGTCTCTGAGCATAGTCATGGGAAGTCCGCTCCCAAGGAGAGAGTTGTCTTCCCTCATAGTTGCAGTTGCTATGGGTGTTTTCTGCCAGGCACTCTTGCTTTTAGGAAGTGCCTTCATCTGATCATCTCAGCATCATTGATTGCTTTGTTTTGTCTTGCAGGTTGATTTGTTGTCTCACTCAGCCTCTTCCTGGAGGTTGGTTCTCTGTTCATTTCATAGTTGCTAAACAAAGATATAAGATTAAGGTCCCATTCCTGGGTATTTAAATGGTCTAAATATCTCTGATCCCTAGCTTTTTGTTTAGGCAAAATACGAGTAGCTATAGTGTTGCTACTACTACTGAGGTTACTATCATACTCAACCTGCATAAGGTCGTCTTCCTCACATTCAGTGAGGTTATCATAATATTCTATCTCATTAATGCCATCATTGATGAGAGAAAACTCATTACTGTTGTCAATGACCACATTTTGTATATCCTTAATCATTTGTCTAAGTGGCTGAAAATGGCAACTTTACCATTATCTAATAAGTACTGGTGGTGAGCTAATACTTTATCTATTTTAAAAGGTCCTTGCCAATTAGTGGCATGGTTAGCATCAGTAACCTGACAAGGAAAATAAGCAAATACAGAACTCTGTTTTTATGAGGTTTGCTGTACAGCTTTTTGTCGAAGTTTCTTTTCTGGTGAATAACAGACTGATTGGTATTCCAGCAGATAGAGAGATGCACCTCCTGGAATTCCTTCAGCATCTGTTTCACAAAATTCTCCAAGGTTGGTTCATTGTAGTCTGGAAACATGATAGACAGGGGAGTGCTCACTTTGTGGCCAAACATGGCTTTAAAAGGGCTCACTTTGGTGGTGGAGTGAATGGTGGTATTGTAAAAGAATTTGACTGCTTTTATGACGTGTCTCCAATTTTGACTGGCAGCATGGGCTAAAACAACTCTGATCAGTTTAATGACAGTGTGGTTCAGTTGCTTGATGATGCCATTTGGCTCCAGATGGTAAGCAGTGGTAAAATTGTGTATGATCTCAAGTTCCTTCATAAGAGTGGACATTAAGGTGTTCACAAACTGAGGACCACAGTCAGAAACCAAATGCTCTATAGGCCCAAGTTTAAAAATCCATTCTTATAAGATCCTTTTGCCAATGACTTTGGCAGTGGTATTGTCAAGAGGAATAAGTTTTGCATATTTAGTAAAATGATCTATCAAGACCAACAGGTATTGAAATACTTACTCATCCCTTGACAGTATTTTGATGTCCATGTGGACCACTTCATTCATTCTTTTGGCAACCTGACTATGGAGCTTGGCTCTCTGCTCCAGAAAGTGTCCAGCTCCTTGAAGCAGGCATTCTTCACACCTATCAACCACATCTTGCACAGTAGCTCTAATACTGATGGTAATGTAACAAGCATTAAAGGTTCTCTCCATTTTGATAATCCCAAGATGACTGCGTTCATGGATCTTCTGGACAAGATCTCACTTGAAATTCTCTGGAATTGCCAGACAATTGTTCTGACTGTGCACATAGAGGAGTCCAGCTTCAGTAAGCTTCTAATAATAATGTTAGAAGTATCTCTTGGTGAACTTGCTGATAGCACAGTCCGTGTTCTTGACTTTAAAGATGATTTCAGACAAAACCTTGTTGTGTAATTGATGGGTGGCAATCTCCTTTTCAAGATCTCCTCTTTCACCATAATGGGGAGGATTGCTTTCCCATTCTGATCTGCGTTGATATCAGGGAGGAGCTTGTACTCACATGTGGAGATGAATCCAAATGGAGTTTTCTCACCCAGCAGCTTTGCAGGTCTCTCTCAAACTTGGCAGAGTGGTGAAATAATCAGTGTTGAGATGTAATCTCCCTGGACAATGAGTGATGGTAAAGGTGAAATCATTGAGGTATTCCAACCATCAGGCAACAATGTTTGACTTGTCACCAGAGAATTTCTTAGGCCATGCTAGTGCAGAGTTGTCAGTACAAACAATGAATTGGCGACCTAAGATGAAGAATCAAAACTTCTTCAGACTCTCAACAAGCACTAGCATTTCAGACTTTGTTGCTGTATAATTTAGGTCAGCATTGTGGAGCTTCTGGCTAAAATATGGTACTGGGCATTGATCTTTTGACTGAGCACACCACTGATGGTGACTGAACTTGTGTTGCAATTGATGATAAATTCCTTCATGTAGTCTGGCATGTTCAGACTGGGCATCCGTCTGAGCATGCACTTCACAGCATCCAGCTCTTCCTGTTCAGCCCAGGTCCAAAAAATTCAGTGTTTTTTGAAGTAAATTAGATATATGCTTGGTTTGATTGGCTAGGTCAGAGATGAAGGAAAGCCCATCAAGTGTTGGACGTCCTTGTGAGAGCATGGAGTCTCAATACAATTGAGATGGTCCTTTGCATTGTTCTTAATAGATATTCTCCCGGGTTCAATCACTCTTCCTAAGAAGGTAACTCATGGCAAAATGAATGAACATTTGTTTCCATTTACCTGGAGTCTGGAGTTGTACAGGATCTTGAGAGTGTTACCCAACTTATCTAAGTGATCAGAGAATGTGTGTTCAGCAACGAGAATATCATCCATGTATGCAGTGATCCCAGGTTCAAGAATGTTAGCCCCATTCTTTAATACACTTGTGACATAATGCTGAAATGTAGCTGGAGCATTACAAAGCCTGAAGGCCATGTATTTCCACTTGAAAAGGCTGTACAGTGTAATAAAAGCAGTTTTCGGGATGTAGACTGGCTTCATTGGTATCTTCCAATAGGCTTTACAGAGATCCAAGCATGAAAATAACTTGTACTTGCTGGCATCATATAGAAGATCCTTGATGTGAGGTAATGGATGCACATCCTTGACTTTGATATCATTTAATCATTGAAAGTCAATGCAGAGGTGGTACTTCTTGCTTTGGTGAATAAACACCATAGGTGCAGGATACAGACTATTACTGTTCTGTATGATCCCACTTTCAATAAGATCGCAAAGGATCTGTTCATACCCCACTCTTAAGTTCTCAGATACCCTTTGAACTGGCAAATGAATTTTTGGTGATCACTCTTGGTTTTGATGGCATGTTATTCCCCAAAAGCCTTTCCAACACTAATTGATCCATAATTAAACACATTGTGATGCTGGCACAAGAGGGCAGAGAGTGCCTAACATTCTTGTGGACTCAGGTGTCCATGAGTTCTCTCATTTACAGTTGGGATCCAGACTGGATCACTTGGTTCACTTAGATTGTGAATTGCAGTAAGAACAGGCAGACAGGCTGCAGCTTTGAGTTTGAGTTGGACCAGCATTGCAATGGTGGATAGCTTTGTAGGATCCATTCAGATCAGGAGTGTGGAACTATTGAGCACAGTAACATAAGTCTTTCCATGAGAGACATGACAAAGTTACAGAGAGAGATGTAGAACACGAAGTTGTTTTCCTCTTTGTCCTAAGATCATGATGTCCCCCTCATAAGGAGAGCTTGTAGAGACAGCAACTTGTCGCCAGTGCCATGGTTCCATGATGATAGTATCAGTTAAAGTTAACAAGATTTTTTGTTACAAATGGCAGTAAGCTCTTCCTGTGGCTCACTTTCACAAATAGAGAGAGTGTTGGTTCCATAATTGATTATGCATGCATTCCTCTCAAGGAAGTCATTTCCTAGAATGACATCATATGGCAGAGGCTGATTGCAGGTGTAAACCACAATAAGGTCCACTCAGAAGCATTCTTGATGGATGTGCAACTCAAAGTTGTTGATCTGGTTCTTCAGTGAAATAGTGTTCCCCAAAGTGTCCAACAAACAGGCAGTGGAAGGCAGCAAATCTTCTCTATGTAAGCAAAGCTTTTTGCAACAGGTATCACTTATGATGGATACAGAGGTTCCTGTATCAATGGTAGCATTAATCAGCAATCCATTCACGTCCATGGGGATAATGTTAGTGCATAGCAACAAAGTTATTACCAAAACATCAATTGCACAGTTTTCAGGAGGCAGCACTCCAACTAATTTAAGTGGTTGACAGACTCCACTGGGGTGTCAGGAGTGCACACTTCAATGGATGGCTTATCAATGATGATACCATCCCTATCTACAATTAGGCAGATAACTGCCCCCACTCTGAGTGTGAAAGTTAGCTGACTGTCTTTCACTATCTGTCTTCTTCTGCACTGTAGCAGAACTTGAAGAGGTTAAAGATTTCAGAGTAGTTTGACCTGTCTTTAGGTCACCAGCATCTCTCTTGATGCACATTGTATTCTGTAGCATATAAACAATGCTAATTGCCTTCTTAATAATAGAGTTCAGATCATCTTCCAGGTCACATTTAAGCTTGAGGCAGCTTCTGATGGTAGAAGGAAATCCCCAACAAATGTATGAGAAGAGATTGTGTCTCAAGTATTCTGGAGTTAGCTTGTTGAGGTGAAAGATTCTATCAACTTGAATTATGTAGGTCCTCACATTGTCTCCCTTCTTGAAGGAAAGATCACATAAAAGCATCTTATATTGCTGCTTGATGTGAGGCACTTTTTAGTGTCCTCAAAGTGACCAATGAGTAACTGATAATTTGTCTTAACTTCCCTGTCCAGCATCATGTACTGATTGTATGCAAGGCCTTGAAGGAACATGGGAAATTGTGCTGCAGTGGCATCTTGAGTGGTTTTATACTGCTTCATTGTAAGCTTGAAAAGAAAGAGCCACTTGTTGAACAACTGTGAAATTTCATCTATCTTACCAGTGAATTTAGGCAATTCTGAGTGTTGATTGAAAAGATTTGATTGTTTGTGCCCCAGTGCTTTGGTTGGCAAAATGGATTGAGTGAAGCATGGCCAGTGAGTCATTGTAGACCCGATAGGGTCACTTGGAGGAGAAGGTGAAACAATTGTAGTAGTTGGGGTAACTGTGACATTTACAGGTGCCAAAGGCACAACTGTTACACTTGGGGTACAAGAGCTTGGGGTAGCTACTGTAGTTAGCAATGTGACTTGAGAAATGGTAGACTGAGTGAAGGTAGGTGCTCTACTGTAAAAGAGGTAATGGGGGTAACAAATGGTGGCATCACAGGGGATGGAGTAGGTGTGACAAAGCATGAGAAAGGTGGGCAGACATTGTCTGTGAGATCACCATTGAGAACCTTTCTGAGAGAGCATCAAGAGCCTTGTCCAAAAGAGCATGGGTCACATACTCAGGTTCTTCTGGGGAAGTTGGAAGGGAATGTGGGATTGATTCCTGAATTTGCATCTACAAGGCTGAGATTGAGTTGAGCAGGCATCTCTCACACTGCCAGGCAGCAGTGGCTTGTTGTCTCATTTCAGCTTGTAAGGCATCAAAATGGGCTTCACAGGAATGGCACAGTGAGATCTGTTCAGCAAGGGCTTCTCTGAGCTGTTGAACTTCAGGTGTTGGCAACTCAGAAAGAGGCAACAGTGGTGTATACAAAAGAAACAGATTAGACAGGGTGGCAGGAAGGGGGTCTCTTGCAACAAAATTTCAGAGGGTGTAGATATACCAGAAACAGGTTTGGTAAAACAACAACAGAATTAAGTCCAGTGGTGTGAGGGACAGCATCCAAGCTGCCAGTGCACACAAAATTTATTTGATGTTTGATTACATTGTGTTCCATATTTATTACAAGTTTATTACAAAAGTAAATATTTAACATTTTACAAAAGTTAAGTTGTTTCCCTCACAAATTAACTGAGCAATTACACATAATCTAAAGCTCAAGGGGACAATTACTAAATTTGAATCTTAAGTTCAAAAAGATCACAAATTAATAAAATCACTAAACTAAATAGCACCAAATTAATTGGAGGGTGCCTAAGATTAAATAAAAATAAAAGAAAGGCCCTGAGTGACTCTATAATACCTCTGTTATTCCAATGGATATAATCTATGTAGTAACAAAAAGTTTCTGTATAGAATTGCAGAGCCTCCACAATACTAACATATTCAGGTAATACAATAACGAAATTCATTTGTTTAATATGCTAAGATCTTCCAACTAACTTAGTTTTATAATTTTCTCATGCTTATTTGACCATTTTAAGACTTTCATATATTTTAAAATGTTATCAGTACCCCCTTTGATTAGCTTTTGATGCAGTCAATTTTAAATCCTTCTCTGAAATTGGAAATAAATGATTATCTTTCACAATATTCACTAATGCTATGTCTGAGGAATTAGGTGTATATGAAATAAACTGTCTATACATTGAGTCAAAAGCATGAATGCTAACATTTTTATGACAAGCTTTAAGCAAGTTCACTAATTCATTTGAAGATATCATTGGAGAATTTAATACAAATTTATACAGCTCAGTTCATAAAATATCTCTTGTGTATCTCTTAAATCCTCATTTGTTTCTAACTTTGTGCCAAATATAATCTAAAACACATTCATTATTTTCATTATTTTTAAGGTCAGAATTATCAAAGATTGACATTAATAAGTGTCTTCCCATTTTATGAT
>CABFPE010000067.1:1127720-1143072 GCA_900660155.1 Hofstenia miamia | reverse complement strand
GCTGGATAGCCAAACCTTAGGGATATTTATCTATTACTAATAGTAGAAGACTTGACTATAATCAACTGAATAAATGACTTTACATGTATTGTTATTAAATGTAAGTATAGGAAACTGCAACATAATTATTAATTTCTAAAGCCAGTAATTTTATGGTAATGGCTACCTTAATTATTAATAAATGCAGTTAGTGTCAATGCCTGGTTGCTTTACTTATTCAATCCAACAAACACTTTACAAAATTGAGTTTAAGTCAGTTACATCTTGACGTGAGTACACACACTGAGCTAATGTAGGGTACACATAATTATTCCCATTGAGCTGAGATGGTGCAGTGGACTTGGTCATTGTTCATGAAGGAGGAGAACTGTGGTGTGGAGATCAGCTTCAGGCAGTAGCCCACAGATGAATTGAAAAGGAAACGTCACACGGTTTTTTGTCACCTAAACAATGATGATTAGTACTCTATTAACCTAACCAGTTAAACAGAGAGGAAATGTCTGGCGGTTTATTCAATCAGTAAATCCTCACCTGCCATTTATTCAAGTGATAGTTACTAACGATAATACACTGTGCAAATAGGTCAGGTGGAGGATGTTACAATAATGATAAACAGAATATTTACAAAGGCAACAATTGATAAGGGAGCAGCAGCATTGATAATAACAGATGTGTGCACAACAAAACTGGGATTCAAAGAGGAAGAATTAGAATGCTCAAGCAAAAGATTAATCAATGCATCTGGAGAGTACATAGACACAAAAGGCAAGCTTGAGGTAGTACAAATCAGAAAAGCAAATGCAATCTTTGAGCAAACACTAGTAGTAATAGACACTCATAACAATTTACTGCCTTATGAGGTGATACTAGGGGATGATTTCCTGATGAAGAATGGATGTGTAATAAACTATGCTGACAGAACAATCAAAGTAAGAGAAGAGGAAATTGAAATCAAAGAGCAAGAAGGAAAGCTATCAACAATAATATTCAAACTGGAGGAAGATATAAAACTGCAGCTATATCAATGGAGAATGCATGGAGTTAAAACAGAAGAGATGATAACAGCAGATATAATGATATATGACAACAAAGGAATAAATTCACAAAGAGTATCAATGCCATCAAATGTGTGTGTGATAAAGACCAGAAAAGGGAAAGTGCCAATACTAAATGCAACAAATCACAATATCAATGTGAAAAAAACAAATGTATGTATATTTGGACAATATTTCAAATCTAGCATCAAAGCTATCTGGAGAGCAATGGAAGACATTGATGAGCAGAGTAGTTTGTATGATAGACTTGAGGACTTACAAATGAAAACAGGAGGTACTCCACACTGCTGACTCAAGGGTGAGTGGACAAAAACCATTGATATAGCAAGTACTCCCCACAGCTCATTTGAGGTCAGAGGGACAAAAGCAAGTGACGAGGATCAGTACAAAATACCTGAGCTTTTGGAGAAAGAATACCAACATTTGAGCAAAGTACAATTACAACAACTTTGAGAGGTGCTGGAGAGACATAAACAGATATTCAATTATGGAGAAATAAGTGTGGGACAAGTGATAGGTGAAACACACAGGATCATTATGACAAAAAACAAAGATATATAACAAAATAAGAAACACAAGATGGAGGATGGAGTAAATGCATACATTGACGATATCATCATGACTAGTGACATGATTGAGGAATACCTGGAAAAACTGGAATGAACACTATCAATCCTGCAAAAAGCAGGCCTGAGAATTAATGGTAACAAATGTGACATACTGAAGGAAAAGATAATATTTCTAGGACAAGTAATTGAAAAAGGGCAGATATGTATGAAGGAAAATGCAAGAGACATGATCAGAAGAATAGAGAAACCAAACAACAAGAAAGATATCCAAAGAATAATGGGGTTCTTCAACTACTATGGCACTTTTATAACCAACATAAAGGTAAGACTGCCAAGATGACACAGCTAATGAGGAAGTCAGTACCCTTTATATGGACATGGCAAGAGTAGGATGAGTTGGACAAGATAAAAGAAGAACTAGTAAAGTTGTCATCATTGAACATGCCCAATTAAAACAAAACATTTATACTAGAGTGTGATGCCAGCAATGCTGGGACAATTGAAGAAAGGCAAGGAGGTACCCCTACAGTTCTTTAGTCACAAGTTGAAATCAAGCAAAGAGAACTACTGGTCAACAAAGTTAGAGATGCTGGAGCTGATCAAGAGCATCAAGAAATTTAGGCACTTCTTAATAGGCCAGCAGTTCAGAGTCTGTACAGACAACAGTGGACTGGCATGGCTCAAGAAGTTTTCAGGGGAAAATCAGGAATAGTTTCAAGATGGATTGAATACCTAAAAGAGTTCACTTTCACAATCAAACATCAAAGAGGAACACTGAATACTAACACACTTCCCAAATACCAGAGAGATGCAACCAAAGAAGACAGAGAGAAAAACAATTTCAATTTTTACCACACAAGGAGTACAAGGGGCTGCTGGAGATGAATGTTGATAAAAAGGGACAAACCAGTGCTACCAATTGCAATAAAGGAAGAGATATCAGAGTCAGAGATCATAGAAAAACAGAGAGACAATGTGATGCTAAGCAAAAGTATAAAGAAGTTACAGGAACCAAATTTGAAACTATCAAAGTTAACCATGAGCTACAATGAGAGGTACAGATGGAAAAAGAACAGGAACAGACTCCTATATGTCAAAGGACAAAACAATAGAATTGCAATACCAGAGTACTATAAATGTGAACTAGTAAGGAAAGCTCACAAGAAGGGCCACCTAGGCATCACACAAATGGAGAGCATGTTCATACAAGGTTTTTCACAATGGCAATACAGAAGGTAACTGAAGAAATAATTAATAAATGCACAAAATGTCTCTTTCATAACAAACAACATTTTCCAATGCAGAGAGAACCACTAGAAAAGATCATAGCAACACAACTCAATGAGATTGTACACATAGATCTAGAAATGTTGTCAAAAATGAGGAAGGATATCAGTACTTACTAGTGATGGTGAACAATTTCTCCAAGTATGCAAAGTTAATCCCAATGAAGAACACAACAGCTGAAACAACTTCTGACATAGTAATGAAAGAATGTATCCTAAAGTTTGGGCCAATGGAGACAATAATTACTGATAAGGGGCCACAATTTGAAAGCAATCTATTTCAAGAAATGACATGCTTACTAGAAGTAATGAGTGAAAGAACAACAGTGTACCATCCATAAGCAAATGGTGCAGTGGAGAGATTGAATAGGACATTGATAAATTTGATAAGAGTCACAACTTCAAGGATAGGGGGTTGCAAATGGAGAGAAGTAATTTAAATAATTGAGTACTTTTACAATATGTCCATGGATTTGACAACTGGGATAACATCATTCAAGTCCATATTCAGAAGAGGGGTAGCAATGCCATTATCAATGCAATATTTCACCTACAGCAGAAAGATGAACAAACAGTACGTGGATCAACTGAGAAATCAGATAACAGCAATATACAAGATGATGTTCCATAACATGAAGAAATCAGCCATGAGACAACAGCAAAACTACAATAAAATAATTTACAGTCATGCACATAAGATAGGCAACACAGTTTATGCATTCACATTGATGAAATTAACAGACACAAACCAGGTCTGAAAATTAACAATGATTTGCTCAGGTCCATATAAAATAATGCAAGTATTACCAAATAACAAGTACATGTTAAATAATGGCAGATTACGGCACTTTCAAAACTTGAAACAGGCAATGGCAGATATTGAAAAATTGATATTAAATGAAAATGCTGAGTTTAAAATAAATCACATTAATGGTAATGAGGTTCTATATGATATGAACAACTTAGATAGTCTGCCAGAGGAAGACTTTGATGAAGAATTCAAAGCAAACATTGGCAATGAGGATATACAGAGGAGAGTGCTGCCAAAACGTGCAGCAAGAGATAAACATATATATGGAAGTAAACTTACTATCTGAATTTAGGAAAATCAAAAATGATGCAACAGCCCTTAAGGAAGTGAGTGCACTGAACCTGAAGAACTGAGGAGATGACAACGTCAAACCCATGGAGAAGAATACAGAGACAGTCTCAAACCAAATGTAGAGAACTGGTGAAAAGCAGCTCAACTTTCTCTCTAGTCCACCTTGCTGATTTGAGGGCAGTGTGACTATTGTAGTTCCAGGGGAAGGTGAAAGTGGGTGAAGAACTTTGCATATGCAAAAGCAATTCAAGGATGATGTGCTAATGGAACCTACAGCTGGTCAATTACTGAAAGCATCAACTGTGAGCCAATTTGAGTGCAAATCAGTGGAAACCATCAGCATGGACTCACTGGATGGTGAGCTGAGCACCAGTAAACCACTACAGATTACACAGCTACACACCCACTCTGAAAGGACGTCAGAGAGAACAGTACACTCAAAAGAAAGAAAANGATAGGCAACACAATTTATGCATTCACATTGATGAAATTAACAGACACCAACCAGGTCTGAAAATTAACAATGATTTGCTCAGGTCCATATAAAATAATGCAAGTATTACCAAATAACAAGTACATGTTAAATAATGGCAGATTACGGCACTTTCAAAACTTGAAATGGGCAATGGCAGATATTGAAAAATTGATATTAAATGAAAATGCTGAAAAAAAAATAAATCTAATTAATGGTAATGAGGTTCTATATGATATGAACAAGATAGATAGTCTGCCAGAGGAAGTCTTTGATGAAGAATTCAAAGCAAACATAGGCAATGAGTATATACAGAGGAGAGTGCTGCCAAAACGTGCAGCAAGAGATAAACATATGTATGGAAGTAAACTTACTATCTGAATTTAGGAAAATCAAAAATGATGCAACAGCCCTTAAGGAAGTGAGTGCACTGAACCTGAAGAACTGAGGAGATGACAACGTCAAACCCATGGAGAAGAATACAGAGACAGTCTCAAACCAAATGTAGAGAACTGGTGAAAAGCAGCTCAACTTTCTCTCTAGTCCACCTTGCTGATTTGAGGGCAGTGTGACTATTGTAGTTCCAGGGGAAGGTGAAAGTGGGTGAAGAACTTTGCATATGCAAAAGCAATTCAAGGATGATGTGCTAATGGAACCTACAGCTGGTCAATTACTGAAAGAATCAACTGTGAGCCAATTTGAGAGCAAATCAGTGGAAACCATCAGCATGGACTCACTGGATGGTGAGCTGAGCACCAGTAAACCACTACAGATTACACAGCTACACACCCACTCTGAAAGGACGTCAGAGAGAACAGTACACTCAAAAGAAAGAAAAAACAGGATGTAGAAAATAGATGGGGAAACCCTGCACCCCTACTTCATGGGAACTTTAAAAATGGGAAATAATGCATATCAAAAGTTGTCACCAGAAACAAAAAGTGATCATATACCAAGAATAGCAAAAACAGAGGGCAGCAAATTACCCATAGTATTAGACGCACAAAAAGGACCAATGGTCAATATGATAATAAGCTATCAAAGAGAAATGGATCAGATGGTAGAAAGGCCATACATGCACAGCATGGTTCATGTCACATTTGACGAAAACTTCACATTGGAAACAGTCCAAGGAATTATGGCATACATTGAACAAATCGCACAAATATTGGAGATTAATATCAACAAAGATAACTTAATGATTATCCACTTTTTGAAATACAAAGAATACAACAAAAATTTAGAAAAACAGCTAGACCAGACACTAAGGATGGCAAGAGTGCAGGGCATAAGAATAGTGATTATCAAGAGAAGCACACTGGAAGAACTACCACCATTCCTGGGTGAGTTACAAATACAAGTAGAAAATGTGTTCTTATGGGAGAAAATAATGACAGAAACAAAAGTTATAGAATTGATATGCCTAGATTTGCAAATTGATTACTGGGTAGCCTATTGCAGATTGATGGTAGATCTGTGTATAGCAATAGACTTATATAAACAAATAAAAACTATAGAGATGATGACAGATGCAGAGGGCATAGAGAAAGTAAATATGTTTTTCATCAAGTGTAGCCTCACACAAAGACAAGAACATATAAAGAAGATACAGGAGATATGGAACCAAATGAAGTTACAAAAGAAAACGAAGGAAGAATGGCCAGAAATACATATTGAGGCCCTGTCGAAAAAATACCACAAAACAGTTGAGGTAGCACTCACAGAGATCAATAAAGTGTATGAGCTGAACTCAACAAAGGATTTCCAAAACATAATATTTGAAGAGAAAAACGCCCTGGAAGTTAGATTCAGAATATCCCCATGGTTGTTAGCAAAATTCACAACACAGGAGCAGGAACTAAGGCTACCAATCTTGAGATCAGGTCAACACAAACTAATAAAGGCAAAAAAGTAGGAGATAGCACTGTCCCCAGTAAACACACAAATGAAAAATTGGTTGTTTAAAGGAAAAGTGAGATGTTAAAACCTCACGACATAATCATATTAAATCCAAAAATGGAGAAATTTATCAGCAGACTGATTGTCAACAAAAGCCCAGTGAGAAGAATGTTGACAGTGGACACCAAAGAGATCACAAACATGATGAAGAGCAAAAATATACAACAAACACTAGAACAAGACATGAAAAGGTACAAAAAAGAGAGCCCTCACTGTACATTTGGGAAGGTAATAAAGAGTGCAGAGATGATGTGAAGGGGAGGATAAAAGAACCTGTTAAAGTCTGTGAAATGACAACCAAGACACAAAAGGAGATTCTAGAGGTAGAAGAACTATTAACATCAATGCAATTAATATTATCACCAAAGACACAGCAACAGATAAACAGAATAAATATAGAGAAATGGGGAGCTTCCACACCAGAACATACAATGGAATTTATCAACACAGACGACGAAAGATTTTTGGTCAAAATAAAAATAACTAAGGAAAAGGAGGAAATTCACTCCAGAAACTATCAGTACATAAAAGAAGAGCAGACAGTAATGTCTATGAAATTGATGTTCACAGAAGCATTCATGAAAACAGAACTCAAAGAAATGTTAAAACCATGCAATCAGTTGGTGGTGGACATAGAATGCATTACATTGAAGCTGGAAGTGAATGAGAAAATTCAGATGAGAATGAGCAGAAGAGGTCTAACACAAATCTTCTGGGAGACATTAAAAGAGAGTAAAATGAACTACCCAGCCATGATTGGACTGGCAACAGCGCCAACAACGTCAGAAGATTACAAAGAAATAGAGCAACAAATAAGAACAAAAATCCTCATCTGTACTCCACCACAGACAGTTTCAATCCTGATGGTACTCCTGAGGTGGAGGATACCTAAGAATGTAAAAATCGCAAAAACCTTTCTGCATGAATATAAAACTTACATGAATACAAAAGAAGGAGCAAAAGCAATAGTTGAGAGAGATGATTATAAAAAGATGAAGGAAATACTGATCAATAACAATAATAAGGAAAGGGTATATGTTGAGGGAGTAATAACTCCTTATCAACTATACACTCAAGGAAAACCAATACATGAACAATTAAAAGAACTGTGAGATGAAATAGATAAACAAACAACAAAGGTGATCATGCTGTTTTCAGGAGTGAACAATGTAGAATGGTTGGACTTATGGGATAAAAAATACTGATTCTATGATATCACAAAACAATTAAGTTGAAATGTATTTATAGTGTAACATCCTCCACCTGGCCTATTTGCACCATGTATTATTGTTAATAACTACCACTCAGTAAATTGCGGGTGAGGAGTTACTACATTAATGAACTGCCAAGCTTTTCCTCTCTACTTAACTAGCTAGGTTAATTGAGTACTAATCATCACTATTTAGGTGACAAAGCCATGTGATGTTTCCTCTTTGAATCATCTGTGGGCTACTGCCTGAAGCTGATCTCCACATCACAGTTCCTCTCCTTCATGAATGATTGACCAAATCCACTGCACCATCTCAGCTCAATGAGGACTAATTATAGTGTACCTTACTTTAGATCAGTGCGTGTACTCATGTCAAGTTGTAACTGACTTAAACTCAATTTTGTAAAGTGTTTGTTGGTTTGATTAAGTAAAGCAACCAGGCATTGACACTAACTGCATTTAAATAATATTAAAGTAGCCATTACTGTAAAATTACTGGCTTTGTAAATTAATTAATAGATTGCAGTTTCCTATACTTACATTTAATAACAATACATGTAAGGTCATTTATTCAGTCAATTATAGTCAAGTCTCCTACTATTAAGAATAGATATATATTCCTAGGGTTTGACTATCCAGTCGTTTCAAGCATCTATTATTTCATACATGTATAGATTGATAGTCAGACTAAGCAAGAATCGAAAAACTCCTAACCGTAACATAAGTGCGGTTTCATGACTGGCACAAGGACCCTTCGAATCGATCCTGTGATGGAATCCAGCCACTACTCGACACAACTTGCTTAGCTGAACATTTTATTAAATATCAAACCAGATAAATGAAGAATGAAAATAAAATAAACTCCGAAGAATTTATTGTTCATCAAATTTCTCTTAAATTCTAAGCTATTTATTTAAAAATTGTAAAGTACCTGCTGATTCTGAATTTCAAATAAATCATCTGCCAATATGGCTGTTCTTCCGTAAGTGTAATTTTGCTTGTTACAATTTGTCAAATAGTACTTAATCATGCTACAGTGTTCCTCTCAAAATGCACAATATTGTAACTTGGTTGCATCTTACAAAATGAATAAGATAATTAACTAAATTTTACAATCATATTTCTGATTATATTTAATCACTGTAATCATTCGACGTTAATCTTTTGTTTGCAGCTTATTCCTTTTTGGGTGATGCTACAATAAAAACTAGGACTAGAAAACACTAATTTCTGCCTAGCCACTAGATACATATTACATATTATATTGAACTTAAAATTCATCAAACCAAATTCAATTTACACTGAAGTGTATTCAAACTTTAACAAAACCTTAGTATTATTTTTGCTAGTAGACTATGAAATCAAATTAAACATGTGTAAAATATTACTTTTTTGTCAACTTCAGATAAAAATTGTCATGTAAATTTTCTGTAATTATCAAATTTGTTTCATATAATCCTATAATTGTCCTCACCATAGTATATAGGAGATTTGAAATGAATTTTCATGTTGAAAGTAGTCAAAGTATACTCCAGTTGATGTAAATTCTGGTTGATTTAAATTCTGTATGCCAACAACCACCATTTATTTAGAACCTAGAATTTTAGATGTCTCCCATCTCTTGAGCAGATTGAGCTCTTCTCTCTGCAAGATGTATTCCATCCCAAATGCCTTTAATAGAAACTTATTTTTGCATTTGTCTCAGTATGCATGATGTTATAAATAATTGTTATTTATGCTATAATATTACATAAGTTTAGAATATTTCTGATCAGGTTTAGTATGCAATGCTTTTTCTAGTTTACTGTGGCATCAGCATGAAAATCTATGTTGATAAACACCAGGATTTGCTGATGTAGCAGTAATTAATGGCCTGACTCCAGTGTTAGAATGAGCCTATTCCTCATAAAAGTTAAAGGTAACACAGGAGATAAGGTAAGGGAAGGGTGCATTGTGAATCAGCTGACCTGATACAGAGAACCTGTATAGAAAGAGTCATATAAGATATGAGCCCTAATTCAAGTAAAGAGAGAGAAATGCCCTATAAGTTCTTAGGTGGGAAGTGTACCCTATGTGTTGGGTACCTAAATTCAGTCAGGCCTCAGCTTGTGCAAATAAAGATGCTGCTATTTAATAAATAACATACACAACTAGTAACAAGGGTAGAGTAAAATCTATTAAACTTTCAATAACAAAATTAAAGTATTTAAACATAAAAATAGGTATTTGATAAACAAAAGCAACAATAAAAGCACACCATGAAACTAAGAATAAACACTTACAGATCCCTTGTTAACCTTTTACATGGTAATCAATTAAATTAGAATTACTGTGCAGCAGACCATTCAAACATTTAAAATTGCACAGTCTAACACTCTTTAAGTCAATCAAGGCAATACAAATTTGTATAAATATAATGTACAATTGACATTTACTCAATTCAAAATTTTAATGATTAAATGTTTGTTATGCTTTGATTGATGCCATATTACAGCATCTCTATTGTTAATGAGCCATAGTGAAATGGTATCAAGCTTAGTTTGCTGAGAACTCAGTTGACTAAGAAATATTGGTTCAAATCCATTTGGCTCATTTATTTAGTTTTATAACACATCTTGCATATAAATATGAACTTTAGGTTATTTATTTCATATTGTTAAAATGATGGACTTGGCAGGAGTTGAACCTGTAAATGCACCAACATATATATATACACTTACAAATTTATAGCAATGTGTTAAATTATGTTTTTTCCAAAAATCAATTGCTTTAGCAATTATTGGATATATGAAATCTCCATTAATTTTAACCTTAATAGTAGTCAATTGAAAATCAGTGGCATCCTTGTTTGGAATGCCAATACAAAATATTCCAGTATTCTCTTCAGCCATCAGCATCCGTAACTGGATTTGTGCATAGTACTTGGGGGTTAACTTAAAAGCATTATCATAATAGGAAATCACTCTATTGCTATTTTCAATGCACTTCAATTCAATTACATAGTTGTGTGAAATCCCATTAGGAATGGTTGCCAAAATCCGGTAAAGTTTATGCAAATATAAACCACATTTGTAAATATTTATGCTTAATGTAAGTGTTTTCCTTAAGAGGTCAGAAATGGGATTAAAACAAAATTAGTAATATTAAAAAATATTGGAAATTTTAAGAATCAGCAACCACTTTTTTGAAAATTTCAGATATGAATTATATAAAAATTAGATATTTTGAAACATTTTAAAATTTAATGAAAATCCCCATTGCTTTCGGTAAAATTTGCTATACCATTATTTTCTATTGGTTGGCGTCCTTAGGTGCATGAACTTGCATAAAGTTTGTAGGGAACATAATATACAACATACACCAAGATCATTTAATGAATGATTATTGCGGCTCTCAGGCTATGATTTAGTATAATTTATTTTTCGAAAAAAGTATTAAGCTTGAATTGATCTATAAATTATAGGAATAGCAGTATGGTAAATATGGTCAATGTAGAATCTTTATGCAAAACTTAGTTTGATACATCAAAGTCTGACACGGCTCCTTAATATCATTCCCAAATATTTAGTTTGCTAAGGTACTTTTATGAGCTAAGAATGTTTTAATATTATTTACACCAGATATACGTTTGGTACTGATCTGGCAATAGAAATTCTTCGTGTACACTTTATTCATGCAGAACTTATCCTGGTTCTCGATAGGTGAAGGTGCAGTTCAGTGTCACCTATATTATTACATCTAAGCCCACTTACTTTACAAAGCTTTTCACTAAGCTATTAATTGTAGAAATTGCTTTGTCTTTGAAGAGTGGTTTTTTTCAGTGGAATATTACATGCACATATTGTAAGTCAGAATTCGATGAGGTACAATTTATTTTGCAAATATTTGATTCTACAATGAATTTTTTTCAAAATCAGCAGGTTAGTTTCATTTATTTTAAGGCCATTCTCGATTACAATTTCTGAATCACGTTTAAAAAGAAATTAAATATGATGGCCTCTAAATAAATGTTGTGACATTATTAACGAAGGAGGCCTGATTATACTTTAGTGAACGTTCATAATATGCCTGGTGGTTAAAAATTGAAGCCAAAATATTCCCCATTTTGAGTTTTTCAAAACTAAAAAGACAGAATGTACAGTTTTAGTGTGGTAAATTTTTTGATTAAATATGTTATATTGATGGCTAATTCTCACTTTCATGAGTGATTTTGGTAACAAGGCTAGTTCCTGTCTCATTTTATATTTTTCCAATCTCTACAACTAGTTTTTATCAACTTAAAGCTTGTATTTCATTTTACTTTTTAAATTTAGCGCACTGAAGCTCACATAATCTCTTAAGTAGGCAATTTTACTTGTACATTATCATTATAAACTTTGAGCTACAAATTCTTTCTTGCGTTCCCGTCATTCCAAACCTGAACTCCCTAGCTCACTTAGATCTGGAGAATGCTGATGTCTTCAATGCTTATTTCGCCTTGAATTTTTATCCCGTCCTGGTCCATATCCCCACTGATTCGCCTATGTGACATCGTCTTCACCCCCATGATATTTCCCTCATGCTTAAGTCCTGTAAGTTGTCTAGTACTTGCTATCAAGACGGTGTTCCATCCTTTGTAATTCACGAAACCTCAACTCTTTTCATCCATTTAAAGCATCTCTTCTCCTACATTTGCTCCTCTAAACGTTTTCCGCCTTTCTGGAAAACATCTTGTATCTCTCTGCTGTTAAAATCCAATCAGGTTCCCTCCTCTCAAGTCACTACATATCGTCCAATAGTTCTGCTGTCAATCATCTTTGAGGGCTTCGTCTTTCGTTACGTGTTTCCTAAAATTCGCCACCTCATCTATTCTCAGCATGGTAACCTTCCGGGTCGTTCTACCATCACTAATTTGCTTGCTTTGATTGAAAACTGCTATTTCCACTCTGTTCGCAATGATCCCGGTTTCATTATATTTCTTGACATTTCTAAAGCTTTTAATTGGCTCCCTCATTCTAATCTTGACAAATTAAGTTTATTTGTCTTTGATGCTGATTTAATCAAACTCTTCCAGTCTTACCTGTCCAATTGTGGCACAGAGGAGCATTTTACATCAAAAGTTGAACAAAAATATTAATTGATATTTTCTATTACGGAGTGAATGAAAAACATTATCCAGTAATACTACTGTATTTATAAACAATTAATAACTGATTAATCATGAAATCTAATGTAATATATT
Source organism: Hofstenia miamia (assembly GCA_900660155.1). Classification (NCBI taxonomy): domain Eukaryota; kingdom Metazoa; phylum Xenacoelomorpha; order Acoela; family Hofsteniidae; genus Hofstenia; species Hofstenia miamia. Next base: position 1,130,198 of record CABFPE010000067.1, on the reverse strand, counting down.
CCTTAATGAAACTTGTAAGATATTAACTGAATAACATTAATAAAACTAAAATTGATTAACGGTAAAAACCAATAAAACTAATTAGTTTCGTCTTTACTTGAAGATGTATCCTCATCTTTCTTTGCCCCTTCCACAATGTTTCCTTTAATTCCACGCGCCCTTCTTCTTTATGCTTTTCCCTGTAGGTGGCCTTCTCGTTCCTTGTTCCACTCAAATGGATCTTTCCCTTGCCATGCAAAGACGCTCTTCTCAAAGTCTCCACTCCCGCTGTTGCTCTATTTCCATGCCCGTGATCTACTGTTCAATCGGTTGCTCATTTGCAAAGTGAACCTTGATCCTTTTAATTTCATAAAGTTCTCTAATTCCCGTTCCACTCGCTCTGATGATGTTGTCACTTTCTTTGTCGTCCCAAGAAACATCCCACCCCTCTTGTTTTTCAATCGTGCTTGTATTGCTGCTAATTACATCTTTACTCTCAATCCTCCAACAGCCATTGATTTCTTCTCCCCGCCGCCGAGCTTCAAGAAATCATTGATGTTTTCCTCTTTGCTGAGTCCTTCTCTAACTTCTACTTTTCCATCTGCTCGTACTTTATCTCCTGCGACTGTCCTCGCTGCCATAAAACTTGACATGTTTTTATATTTTTGTAGTGTATGACTTCAGCGGCGAAATAGTCATTCATTATTATTTTTATAATCTAATGACTTTCTCACAGCTTCATGCTGGTATCCCTCTCAGCCAAGAGAACTCACCAGTTCTCTAGGAGTCTGAGAGTGTTCCTCAGGACTCTAGCTGTTCCTAACAATGCTGCCTTCTGTGCTACCGATCCTCCCCACTTTGGCACTCCCAACTCTTCAAAGTATCTTTTATGCTTCTTACTCACTGCTCCTAGTGCTCCTACAACTACCCGGGACTACTTCAACCTTTAACTTCCTTAGCCTTTCTATTTCCTCTCCCTGCTCCCTGTACTTGTCTATCTTCTCTTTCTCCTTGCTTTCTACATTTCTGTAATTTGGTACTGCTATGTCTATCAAGGTTCCCAAACTTTTCTCTTCGTCTGTATGTTGAAGTCCCACAGTATTTTAACCTTCTCATTCTCTATGACTCCCAGTGGCTTATAGTCATACCACTTGTCTCCTGCTTCTAACCCATGCTGCCTGCTCAATCTCCAATGTACCATTCTCCCCACCTTGTCATGCCTAAACTTATACTCATTCTGTGCCAACTTCTCACACCCTGCTATCAGATGACCTACTGTCTCCAGCCCTTTCTTACATAGCCTACACTTATCACTTACTTCTACTCTTCTGTCTATATGCTTCTTCACTCAGTTTCTTATTGCTTGCACCTGTGCTGCCATTATCAGTGCTTCGGTGTCTCTATCTATCCAAATCTCCGTTTAAGTTGAAAGCCGTCTCTGCTGCTAGTACTTTCCTGCTTCTGCAGTTTCCTCCACACTTAGCAGTCCTTTCCCTCCCTTGCCATATACAACCTATCAACATCTCCATTTAAGTTGAATGCTCTCTCTGCTGCTAGCATCTTCCTTGTCTCCCTGTCTAATTCCCTCAGTTCATTCTTGTTCCACCTAACTATTCCTGCCGAATATCTCAACACTGGTATTGCCCATGTATTAATTGCTTTTATACTATTCTGCCCATTTAATGCTGACTTCTGTAGTACTTTCGTTATTCTCCTCTTGTATTCTTTTCTTAACCTCGCCTTCATTTCCTTATGATCTGTTCTATCTTTCTCTCACTCCTAAGTACTTCTACCCCTCCTTGACTTCCTCAATCTTATCCCCACTGCTCGTCCTCAAACCATCTCCATCTATACCTTTTCATTGTCACTGCCGCACACTTTCCTAATCAAAACTTCAACCCACTTGCTATCTCCAATGTTTCCACTTGCTTCTGCAACAGCTTTGAACTAGCATACACCTTCCTGTCGTCCATGTATCAAAGGTGGCTCACTGCTCTACCATTCTTCTCCAACTTATACCCTATGCCTGTCTCTAACGTTTCTGTAATTGGGATTAGGCTAACTACAAACAGTAGTGGTGCTAAGCTGTCTCCCTGCATTATAATAAAATATTAATTATAATTATTATTATTTTTATTATTATTATTATCCTTGCATCTCACAGCTTCATGCTGGTATACCTCTCAGCTCGGGGAACTCACCAGTTCCCAGGGAGTCTGAGAGCTTTCCTCAGGACTCTAGCTGTTCCTAACAATGCTGCCTTCTGTGCTACTGCTCCTCCCCACTTTGGTACTCCCAACTCCTCCAAGTATCTCTTATGCTTCTTACTCACTGCTCCTAGTGCTCCTACAACTACCGGGACTACTTCAACTTTCTTTAGCTTCCACAGCCTTTCTATTTCCTCTGCCAACTCCCTGTACTTGTCTATCTTCTCTTTCTCCTTGCTTTCTACATTTCTGTCCTTTGGTACTGCTATGTCTATCACTGTTCCTAATCTTT
>CABFPE010000067.1:1079383-1124999 GCA_900660155.1 Hofstenia miamia | reverse complement strand
AGTATACTAAGCTATTTACTTCTGTAACACTCCTTACAACTATCCTCTCCAACACTTTATTGACTTTTGCCGTCTCTACTGCTAGCTTACTTCTCTTAACTCCTCTTGGAACTGGCAACCTAGTTCTCGCACCTATTTCTTCCTTCATCTTTTCCTTGATTGCTGCTTCAGTTTCTGCATCTACTTGTTCTGCTGCTTCTGCCACTTCTGTCTCAACATCTATCACTTCATCTTCCCTTTGCTTAGCCTGTTCAACTCTCTTTTTCCCCCTACTCTCATCCAACTGTAACTTTCTCACTTGCCCTGCAAGCCTCTGCTCTGTAACTTCTAATCCCGTTCTTGCCTTCCTCCATTCTTCCAACATTCTCTTCCTGTAACCCCTCTCATCTGGCCTGCTTCTTCTGTAACACTCCAATGCTGTCCTGTTCTGCTCATCTGTCCACTTATGCCGTTGTCCATTGGTCTGTGTGGATCCTATACTGCCACTTCTCGAGTCCACACTCCCGATTGTGGAGTCCGCCTGTTGTCCGGAGATTCTTAGCACCCTCTGACCATTGAAGGCCTGCCGGGGACTGAGGGCCTTTGCTCTATCATGACTTCTCATCAGTGTTATATTGTGTTTGATTTTGGACTCACATTCTCCTAGGAAGTTGCCAACCAAGGCTTAAGAGACCTTCCTGCCCCATGAGCTTTCATTTTGGACTGCCCTTGTCCTAGGAAGTTGCCAACCAAGGCTTTAGAGTGCTTCCTACCCTGTGAGCTAAGTCATCCAGTTTGCTAACCACGATCACATTATTATTATTATTATTATTATTATTATTATTATAGAATTATATATAGGAATATTTAAGTTAAGGTATTTCAAAGAAACATTTGGCTGTTCAGATGACCTTTATACAAAATTAAACTCATTAAATCTTTTTACTGTAAAAGGAGCGGACGGTTTATAACTGTAAAAGCCTACACCTTTAGTTGTGAGTAATTAGATCCAAATTTGGTTAGGAATCTCTTTTACCTAATAAATCATGCTCAAAGCTAACACCTAATAAAACTTCATGTGTCCATGATTTCTAGTTAAATGGTCAACACTCTTTAGGCTATCTAAGCAAAACAATGTATGTGCTTGGCTGTGCAAGCCTTCTTGTAGACAGCTTACCTGTTCTACAAGGAAATTTTAATGATGGTTCATATAAATATTCATAATGTTTTTTTCGGACCTAACACTTTTATTGAGCATCTTGTCAACACATGTTTAAAATTTTAGGTCGCCATTTCTTTGCAGGTGTAGCTGTTTTAAAGAATTTCAATTGACTGAAATTTTTATCATGATTTAATACAACTAAAAATCTGCAGGAAAGTATTTTCTCAACGCACAAACACCGTCATCTAAAAGCTGCATTTATTAAATAACAAGAAATGCTCAGATGAGATTTGATTGTCTTCATCATGGTGAATTGTTCACATTCACTTTTTTCTAATGTAATATCTTATAGATCTTTTGACACAAACTTAATGTAAACGTACGGAATTCAATACAAAGTGCAATGTGAATTTTGACAAAGGGTAATAATGAAGTTTTGATGAATTTACTACATTTTCTGCTTCTCTAGAATGTGTAAGAGTTGAAGCAAAAACCTTTGAGATGCAATCATTCAACATTAGAATATGCAAATCAGTGGCTACCAGGGATATCATAACGATTTATTGAGAAATATTTATTGTCGATTATCATAAATTAGTGCCAGCACAGTAGATAGTTGGTTTCCAACGTGCACTATTTGTTTAAATTGCAAAGTTTCATCATAGAGAAAATGTCTGGATTAACGATTCTATCATTTATCTAGCTTCCCTACAATAACTCATTTAACAACTATCACTACTTTTCTCCTTGGTGAGTGCGAATCAATGGAGATCAAAGAGTGCGAGGGATGTCTAGAAGGAGTGTGCCAAAGCTGGGAAGAAAGTTGATAACAGAATTCAATGTTATCGGGAAATGACAGAAGTCCATCTGCTTCGAAGAAAAACCATGAAGGAGTTTCCATTTAACCCAGTAAGAGTCTCTTGGTCAGAGGTATATGCATGGAGAACATGGAATCATTTGGGATTCTATGGGTGAAAATGGCTGATTTGAATTTGCTATTGGCCGTTGTTTATGTGACCGAGTACTTGTTTGCAGTGATTTCAGTGAGGGCAAATTGATGGCACAAAAGTCAATGTTGTGATAAAATTTTGTGTTATGACCCCAGCTTCTTGGAATAATTCTCGTCCAACTGTTTTCATGCCAGTATGGGTATTATCTGTTCTTTTAACCACAAGAAACGAAAATGAACTTCCCGTGCAGTTGCTTTTCGCGACCAAAGACAAAAATATATGTTCCTTATATCGGAGCTGAAAAGAGAATTAGATTTTAACATATATATATATATATATATATATATATATATATATATATATATAAAATAGTTTTTTGAATGTTAATGCGCTCAGCGCATTATTTTTTTATTAAAGGTAAAAATTAGTTTTCGTTAAGACTTATGCATTTTCATTCTCACACTTCATAAGGTTTCGTTTGTTTTCAACAAAAAATCTCACCTTTCGTTCACTTTTCAGGCGCGCCAATGTTTGCTCGAGTACTATTTTAATCTGCACTATTATATTATTTCCAATAATTTTTTCATTGTGAATAAAGCTACTGTGTGATTTTTTAAAGATAAACATATATTATCGTAATTTAGTTTCATAATAAATAAACTTTAAATTATTTTCTAAGAAAAGGGTTATAAAGAATATATATTAGTAATAAAAATTTTATTTGATTGTGTACAGTTTATCACTAATATTCAAAATTTAAAATACAATGGCAGTTACGGTCTACTTCGAACGATTTTTGTGTGTATATATTCAGTCAACTCCACTAAAATCCGTTCATTACAAGCCGTTCAACCATTTCAATTGAAAGAACTATTAAAATACAAATTTTGCAACATTTATATTATTTTTTAAAACATGATTTCCCATCGCTGTTCTTCTGGAAGATTTATGGAAACATTACCTTGGAATATGTTTCATTAGTTAACAGTACTCATTCCCTTTAGTTGATTTGCAAATAGCTTGATTTGCAATTATCCATTTAATCAAGGAGCTCCTTGATTGAATTTATTCATTGCCAAACCTCATGTTTAAGAAAATCAATTTCTTTGATAATTTGTTCTAATGTTTAGCATTTTGCCAGCGTTTTCTGCAAGGACTTAATTTTCTACCACTAAAAATGATTAATTCTTATTCCAATATCTTCGGAAAACAAATTCATTGTTACTGTTTCGCTTCTTTATTCTTTTACCGATGGAGAATGATTATTATTCATTTGCTATATATCAATATCTAATTTATGCTTCTTGTTTTCATTCATTAATGAGTTTTAGAAATTCACTTAATGGACACTTCACTAATTCATGTAAAACATTGCCACAACTGCATTGATGTCCAATGTCAATTTTGGCAGTGTCTTATCGTGAATTGTAAGTTTTTTTTACTTTTCGGTAAATTTTTTGTTTGGTTTCTTTTATATTCTCAATTTTAGCTTTGCTATTTAAGGTTTAGAAATTTCTTACCTATTCCTGTTTCCTAGGTCGGAATAATTGTGGGTTTAAATTGCATAGCTGCAAAATGGAGGATCATTGCGAGATATGCCATTTCAGAATAGTCCGTTGCCCCAATTACTTCTCTGGATGTCCTAAGTTTGTTCAGTCTTTCTTAGTAGAAAAACATTTGGTGAGAATTTGTTAGTTTGTAATGGATCCCTATTATTTGGTATATTTCAACAAGTTTGAACCTATTGTTGCTAACCGGCAAATATCACATACGGAAATCAAGACTTTGTAAGATGAAATTTAGTTATGATAACAGGATTTTTTTGTTTTTCACCTTAAAGTTCAAACAAGCATCATTTGATACTTATCTTATGAAAAATATGCGTTTAGACGAGCGTTTATCTGCCTTCTTTGTTGACGCCGAATTTAGAATTGCTAGCGAAGCGTTTTCATATGCATTAATTTGATGAAATTGTGTTCGAACGCTAGTTTTTGTTTTATTGCTTGAATCTGTGTTTATCAATAAAGTTTTCTTTCAATTGGGTTGCGTGTTAAATTCACCACATAAGAAATCTAATTTAAACGTAACGCTTGTGTCCAAATTCGCAGATACTATATGAGATTAACAGAATTCTGCTAGTTGCCAGCAATTTCCATTGTTATAGAATTAGCTCGAAAATATCTAGATACGGATTTGCAAGCTTCGTTCCATATGGCTGCTTGAACTGGAGATAGTGTCAATCTATTTAAGAGGGCCATTAGAGTCATAGTGATTGTTGGATAGTATATATATATATATATATATATATATATATATACATATTCAATTTTTTAGACAAAACAACTCTGGCCCCTAGGGTTTTGAAAAATTTCCTTAGCGGCACTTCCTTTTAACATGGAACTCTAGTATCAACATACAAATGTTGGCATATTATATATAAAAAAATATGTTTTAAAAAAATTATATAAAGTGACTAGTTTATATGGATATTTTTTCTACTTTAAACTTTAACAAAAGGCATTTCGCTTTTGCAACATTATATTGCATTTTAGAATTGGAAATTTTTGTTCAGGGAGTGATTTAGATAAAGGGCGGAATCGGGATTGACACAACCCAGCACTTTGTCAATGGCCTGTACTGCCAACCTTTAGCCCATAGATTTAGAGTTTCACCAGAAGGGCGCGTAGAGCATTGATATTGCACATTAAGGATCGTTAACATATGCAATAATTTAGTCTAAACTTTTGGTTTTTAGGATCCGATTTTGTGTTGTTTTATGCACATCAGTGATTGCTGGTGTGTGGGTTCTGAAAGAGTGATCTCTTAATTTTTCTTGCATCTCGGACGTTCAATGTCCCCTTTTTTCGGCCAATATAAATTTTTAGGTTATTTCATATATGTATTTGACTTTGCAAAGCTTTAGTTGTACATGTAATATGTTCCAAGTGTTGTCATGGCCAGAACTATCGCTAATTAGTGCGGTGAAAATCTGAATTTTTATAATTTGTGCGATTCTATACTTATTAACCTTATTTTTGTGTATTTTTAAGATTTCATAGATTTATATATGTATAATTTGGATTATCCAGCCTTTTCGGACTCTCCGGTCCATTTTCCGTAGTCTTCCCCTCAGTACGGGCCGGATAATGAAGGATATGCTGTATATAGTTCGAAGTCTCCTTTTTGTATGACCACAATTAATATGTTTGTGACTCCCATAACATGCTTTAAGCAAAACAACGCGTGAGAACGAGAAGATGAATCTTCTAGCCATTGACTTATCTCCAAAAGCGTCATCATAACATATAAAGTTCAGCAAATGTTATTACTGCTTCATAACTTGAAATCGACAGTGTATCACACAACTTTTGTAAATCACAATATGGATTGATTATTTTGAAGTGATATTTAAGTTAAGGCAGTGTGATGCAATACATTTCGGTAATTCGTGCTTGAACATCCTTATGAATAATCGTCATATTGTTTGTTCTATCATAACATTGTTTAATAAATTCTCAGAATTAAATTGTTTAGATGTTCTAATATCCTTTCACCAACTACAAAACCTGATTGACAAATAAGGGAAACAAATCAAAAGGATTTTTTTCTCATCCAACGATCACCACATATCGAACAACCACCTAAGTGTTTTATATGTGATAGATTAGTTAATTCGGCAGCAATTATTGCAAAAAAAGAGCAGCTTTCATTTGAGTTAATATTTTCTCCAATATTTACTTACCAACACATATGAATTATGTTTTTTTGGGATTTCCAACCATAATAAACCGCATTTCGCTTGCAATTTGTTAAGAGCTTTTTAAGATCCTTATCACCACTGTTACGGCTTTGAATTTTGAGAATCGGTGTCTATATCTGCTTCACTTCCTGGAATTGAAAACGTTCAATCACATCTCAGTGTACACTGAAAACATTTTCCATTGGTCACTTTAGAAAAATTAACATTAGGACGCAAATGTCTACTCTTTCTGTCTGTTCTTTTAATTGTTTGTTGAGAATTAAGAGCTACCCAACTCATAAGGTTAATCTATGATTAAATCATCCCAAAACACATCTTGCTAATAAAACCCCACGTTCTTGTGCCAACCTACCTTTTTAGATGATGTATACAAAAATAATATACTATGACAAAATTCAGACCAAAACAGTTAAATTGTACAGAAAGTGTTATAAAAAGTGCCTTATCTTTAATTGTAATTTTCTCAAAATTTATATTTTGCTGTATTTTTATTCTTGTTTTCCATTTACCGGCATGATGGATGCTCCTATGCTGGCACAATTTGGCATGCCTAATCAAAATGAAACAATTTATGAAGTGATTGAAGGAATTTTTCAAAAATTTTTTTTTTTCGATTTTTACTCTAAAAGCATTTTTTCATCGTAAAACGCATTTTTTTACATAAAATGTCTCCGAAAAGTGACCTTTGCAGTATCTTAATGGTACACAACTTTTTCCACTACATAAAGGTACTCTTTTTGATTACAACTGGATTCAAATTGGAAAAAATATTAATAAAAGGGTTCAGAAAAATTTGCTGCTGTTAGCATAGCAACGGATGTCGATATTAAATCTAAATATATTTTATTGTACTATCAAATAATAATAAATCCATCACCTGGTGATACCTTAAGCCGACTTTCCGGACGTCTTGTTTCTGACTGAAACTCATTTATCGCATGAAATCCTTGATAGTGCAGTTGATCTCCCTAACTATGCATCCACTTGAAATGGCCGGACAAAGATTGTTAATGACAAATAAGGAGGAATAGTGATGTTTCAAGTTCGTCGTAATATTCCCTATTGCAAGTTTACTCCAATTTTTGCGGATAATTCCTATGATGAAATTGAAGCGCTTTGGATTAAGCTTAGCGTACCCCGTACATCACGTGGTGTAAGTGGTTATATCGGTGGAGTCATTTATCATCCTCATTGGAATTCAGTAGATAGCACTATTATGAAATCATATCTGCAACGGGTATGCCAACAAATATATACAACACTGGAAAATTATGTGATAATTATAGGCGGAGATTTTAATCAGTTGAGTTTCTGAACCGAGAATTCCAAATGAAGCAATTAGTTAAATTCCCTACTTATTGTCAAAACACATTAGACAAAATTTTCACCAATAGGTCTATGTTATTTGGAGAAGCAAAATGTAGGTCAAATATCGGGGGCTGCCGGCATCTTTTTATATTTGTTAAATCTCAATACAAAAACCTACTTCAAAAACGATCCGTACCAGGGACAAATCTTCTAAAATCCGAAATTTTTTCGGTCGACAACAAAATTCTAGAGATTTTTCTTGTCTCCACGACGAAAATCTATCCTTTCTTTAGAAATGGGATTTTTCTGCAAAACTTAATGTTATAATTGAGCTATGTTTTCGGCTAAAAAAATTCAGTAATCACAAACACTGGATCACATCCAATATACTGAAATTGATTAAAGAAATACAGGCTGCTATTCGTGACAATAATGCTATTCTGTTTAAGAAATTACGAAACAAAATTAATAGATTGATTCAGCAAGCGTGCAAGAATTACTTTAATAATAGAGTAGATTACTTGAAAATCAGCAAACCATCCTCATGGTGGAAATCGATATGCGGCATGTCATCAAATGGAGGAGACAAACTGTCAATAGCTGGCGAAAAACTTTCATTCACTCTGAAGCATGTCAGGCTTTCAACATTAATAAATTATAAATTATTGATGCAAAATTGTGTAAAATTTTTATTGTGTGTTTGTAAATAAAAATTTTCCTATTTATTCGACCGGATTATCAAAATGATATAATTTGTTGGGTAGTCCCATAAATCAATTGCTTCATTGTCAAATGAAAAAGGCGTCATTAAATTTCTTAATGAGTACAATTAGTAATCATAATAATAATAATAATAAATCGTTTTATTTCTTGTACACAATACATACACAATTGTACAAACGCGTAAAGCCGTCTCACCTCATTTCAAAATGAACTTGAACATGTCTCATCTAATCGTATGCAGCCATTATTTAGGATGACTAAGAAACTGATTCTCGTTTGCCGTAAGTATTAGTAAGATAATGTCAATGTTTCACAGATTTTGTCTAGCGTTGATTAGTCTTATTTTTCATTAGCAGGTTCATAAACGCGTTCAACACAGTGTGAGCTTGGCTGGTTAACCACTACTAACTGTTTCAGTCGTTAAAATAGTCTAGAATTGTATCTTACTTATGTAAATGTAATAGAGTGAACTGTTAGCAGCAAAGCAAATTGTGATAATGTTATTTGCCCGATCATGGATTTCTATAACACTAATGATGTTAAAGAGATCCATGGTCCGATAAATAAATTATAATGGAATTATTTGAAGCCTTCAGAATGTTTTCTTTAATTTACCCGTTGTTTTTCTCACCATTGCAGCTTCATTTACATAATCATAATAATCACTGAGTATTTAATTGAAATTGTGAATAACCAGTTAATTTTGTAAAAAAATATTTTTAGTAATTTTATTACTAATATTGTGATGTGGATTCAACGGGGGCCGTGGCTTGCGCACCGTGCTAATAAAATGTACATGTACATTTAGAATTGCAAATTTTTTGCACACTAGTTTGACGACGATATATAAATTGTAAACACGTTATTTAGTTTGTTTTATGAATATATAAAACACTGTCCTTTAAATTTTTAACTGCTGGGATAAGTTACTAACATCCGTTTGAAAAAATTCTCAATCTTAGAAATGTGTATTCTCTTTTACAATATATAAGTAAATTTAACAAAGTTCTTATAACAAGTCGACAATTTAATGTAAAGTTTGAGACGTGACCAGGAACTAACAATTATATAGACCACACATGACACTCAGAACTTTCGAGTGAGCTATATGTAGCCCACGGGTTGGACAACCCCGCATTTATTGTTGTATATTTGCATCTAAAGTTGTAAAATGACAATTCGTGTCCATTAAATAATATTTGATGATAGTCATTGTACAACTATTTAATATTTATTTGTATTTTGATTGGTCGCTCGTACGAGGAATCCATTTTGTTTGCGTAATTTAAAAATCAGACACCGCAGTATCGTTTAATATTTTGTTCTTGTATTACTCACCGTCTGATAATAAGTGAGTTACTGTTTGCTATTATTTGTAAGTACGCTAAAGTGTGAATTCTGTTAATTTAAGTTTTGCTACCCCCAGTTGCTTTTACTTTTGATATTATAAATTTCCCCAGCCGTATACTTAATTAACATTATATTTTAGCATTTTTCGGATAATAGACTTTTACTAAATTGCCCATTTATTATATTTTATTATATTTAGTTTATTTATGTATTTGATCAGTGTGATCAACACATAGGGTGTCACTTGAGGCGAAAGGTAAGATAACTTAGGCTTTAAATGGTCGGATGGTTTGACTCCTCTAGTCTAAGTGATAGTAGGTATTAGGTATAAGGATTAGTACGGTTAGGAAGCGCGGTTTGCATGTAGCTATAATTATTGCATTTTCTCTAGTCTAAAATGAGCTGAGACATTAGGTATTGGAAATGGTTCATCGCTTCGGCTGGAGGCCTGATTCTGTAAGAAGAAGTTTGGAATTAACTTGTTCTCCGAATACTTGTTACCCATGGAATGAACATGCTCTTGTTTTCTCATTAGATAGAATGACACAATAACTAGTAGTTTCATCAGTTATGTTCTAATATATAAAGATTGAATGTTTGCTGAGTGTTGCACGTGCTTCTACCACAAGACAAGCATTCTATATTATATCTGACTTTGAAATCGTTCTGTTGGAGATAATTCCAAAAACACATTTTCTTGTTGGAAAATTTCTTGATTTATTAATATTATTAGTATTCTTTCCGAAATCAAAAAGTGAAGACTATCGAGCACGAGCATCCACTTCCATCAATTTCAAAGACGTAGTTAAAACATGTACCAATCCACACTGTCTTGCACTATAAACTCGAGACTACAAATCCATGTCTGTTGATATGAAAAGTTAATCCTAACAAATAGTTCGCTAATATCCTGAAGAGCTTGATAATGCCTTAACTAGAGAAGTTAACAGGTATGTCCAATCCAGTGGGATGTGGTGGGGTGAGATGAGGTGAAAGTTCGCCTTGTGCGGTTCGTGGGGCTAGTACTGTAACTCAAGCTCTATTAAGTGATTTTTTCTTTCCAAAATCAAAGGATAAAATTTCGCATCTATTTATATTACTGACCATAGCCAACAACATTGACGGCGTAATTACTATTATTACTACTTTTGCATGTCAGGAGTACTTCCTCTGCATCAAACTGCATTAGTGAAATAAAAAACAATTTGTATATATGAAATTGGATAAATTTGGCGAAAAACGAATAGACACAAATGGGTAGCCTAGATATACATACATCGATTTGTGTCGTGGGGATCCCCACGGATTCATGGTATGGGTGGGGTTAGTATTAAAATTCTGCTCCATAGCCACCCCTAGAAATTATTGAATAAGTAAATTAATATTTAAGAACAATGTCAAAAGTTTGTTCTGGAATTCTGAGAAAAAAGCAATTGAATTTAAATTTATAGGTTTTCACTAATAAACAATTTAGAGTCAGTACATTGATAAAGTGTTAATTTATATATAGCCGTGAAACACTTAAGTATCCCAAATTGGTACCTGCATTTTAAACTACTTGAGTTCAATTCCAAGATAATATTATGAAAAATCAGATAGTGTTCAAAAGGTAAAAACGATAGATTTTGTGAAAGGTTATAGTATGGTTCTTCATTTAATATATTAATTTTAAAATTATTAATATGTCGTATCTATAAATTGACGATTTAGAATAATTGACAGCTTCGTTCATTGTTCTTTGAGTACCATAGATAGACGCGGGTTTATTTTTTATAACCGCATTGCACCGCAACCGCATTGAGTGGGTCCGCAACCGCAACGACCCTCATGTCTTTTAGAAAAATTCACCCACATCCACAGCACACCCGATATTTTCTAAATGTTTCTTGTCGATTACAAGTAATTAAGCCAAACAATGTCAATCACCGAATTAACTTTTTATTGATTTTGTTTAATTGAGTGAATGATGTCAAATATATTATATTATATAGAATTCATATTATAATTAATATTAAAAAAAGAAACGCATCATTTATTTAACATGTTTCGGCATGCCATGCCATTGTCAGAAAGTTTCCCACAATAAAATTCAAAAAAATATTCATCAAATTGTTTTATAATATCTTCGGTAAATTTATTATTTTCAAAAAATTCAAAGAACGACGCACCTATTTTAATGGAGAATAGATTCAATTCAGTGTTACGTAGATTATTGACGCAAAATAAAATAAATGAAAAATTATGGATCGATATATGAAAATTATCAAAACTTCTCAATACAGTATTGTCTAGTTTGCCAGAAAGCCGAATAAATTGCAGTTAGAATCAGTTTTAAAAGAATTAAAACGAAAACAGCCGATCAATATCGATTATATTCACTTGCTGTTAAACGTTTGTATACCAAAGTTCCTTTAGTTGATGCGTTGAATATGCAATATCATTATTGAAAGAATATAATATCAAACTTTTTAGCTTAGACCACGACACCTTGAAAACATTGATATTATTCTGCACAAAAACTACCCTTTGTGAATTTCAAGGAAAGTTTTATTTACAAGTAAATGGTGTTGCAATGGAAAATTGCCTTGGCCCAACACTAGCAAATATTTATGTGTCAAAATTTGAACAAAAAATGAATATTGCCAAAATAATGAGTAAATTTCAATACTATGCTCGATATGTTGATGATATGCTAGTTATATCAGAATATAATGTTAAAGACATACCTTCTTCCTTGAATTCTTTAGGTTCTGCAATTCCATTTTCCATCGAAAAAGAAAACAACAAAAGATCACAATTTCTGAATAGTAACATTGAAAGAATAAAGAACAAATTTATGTCATCATACTACAACAAACAAACGGATGCAAATTTAGGAATTAACTATCACTCAAACGTACCTTTTGCATACAAGAAATACATGATCAAAGGTCTGATACATCGACATTTCATGATTAATCAAAATTACGAAGAACTTCATAAATCAATCATAAAAATTATAGATATATTAAGGCTTATTGAATAGCCAACATATATAGAATTATAAAAGAAAAACTCGAAGACTTACAACAAACAAGATACTAAAAACAAAAAAGTGATTATTTATACAATTTCATCGTTAATATTGAATATCGAGGCATACAATTAATTAATTTACAGAAATGTCTGAAAAGAATCACTCCATCATTTTTAAAGATAGGATTTATACTTAAGACCAATAAATTAAGGCATCTAATAGGACTAAAGACAGAAATCAAGATTGAAAAACTTTCCAAAGTAGTATATGAAATTACCTGCAACTTTGTGCACAACACGTTGGAAAGACATCAAGAAATTTACAGTCAAGAATTAAAGAACACAAAAATCAATCGACCATCTCCGATCACTTGTGCTATGAAATGTACATATAAAATTTTATCCAAAGCAATTGATAATTTTCAACTAAGCATCAATTTATATAGAATTAAAGGAACCAAGGTTAAACAAAAAAGATGAACATAAATACAAACTAAATTTATCGAAGATATCATAAGAAATTTTAAGTTGATGAATATTTTATGAATTTTATAGTGGGAGACTTTTTGACAATGCCAGTGGCATGAAGAAACATATTAAATAAATGATGCGTTTCTTTTTTAAATTCATACATAAACTCAAAAATTTTGAATTATAATTAATATTGTATTAGCTTAGTATTACACCTGTAGCAGAATGAAAATATCCACCCGCACCGCACCGTATCTTGCATGGCATTTGAAAATTTAGTACCCGCACTGCACCGCAACCCGCTCGGGTAAACCCGCACCCGCGTCAATGTTTGTTGAGTAGATAAAGCCAATTCTAATTATTAATTTTCTTCTGGTCCCGTACGTCACTAATTTTTGAGGAGGAAATTCATGTATAAGTAGTTATGATTTTAGATATTACTATAATATCAATGGGTGTAGACTTGTAATATCATAATATATGAGAGAATTTTCCTTGCCAATGCGATCAGTGCTGACATTAAACAGAAAAGGCACTCGTATGCGTTTATTTTGAGAGGATTGAAAAGAGGTAGAAATCATTGATGTAAAAATAAATTTAACTTCAACACATGCCATGTATTATTGAATTACTTTTCCTGAAATAATGAACTTCCTTTTAGAAATACTGTCCTGCAAATGTTGTTGTTTGTCCATTTTTAGATGTTATTAAGGACACCGGAGACAGTAAACTACAATTCGCCAGTAAGTTACATTTATTGTGTAACTTTTCAGCTTTCTGCTGTCCACGCACAAAATTTCAAGTATTTTCGGATTGACAATACGAACTGAATGTGATTTTTGTAATTCGCATTAATTGCGTGCGTTTTTATTGATAATGTTTGCTTTAAGAGAAGTTTAGGGCACGTAGAAATTACGATAAACAATATATTTATAAAAAAATACAGTCATTTTTTCGTTTAGATTATATACATATAAATGGACGTTTCAAATGATATTAAAACTCATTGACAATAGTTTAGTAGTGGTTTCTATTGTTACGAACATACTCTCAGCGATAGGGAGTTAAGATGTCTCCGATGTATGATGTAAAATTTTGTAGGTCACATTCTTCTAGATGTCGAAAAAAACATTCGTTTTTTGTGTGATCTACCAGAAATGTTGACTAGTTTTAGCAATATATTTCGCAACACATGCATTCTAACATCTACAGGGTGTCCACAAAGTCNTGTTGTTGTTTGTCCATTTTTAGATGTTATTAAGGACACCGGAGACAGTAAACTACAATTCGCCAGTAAGTTACATTTATTGTGTAACTTTTCAGTTTTCTGCTGTCCATGCACAAAATTTCAAGTATTTGCGGATTGACAATACGAACTGAATGTGATTTTTGTAATTCGCATTAATTGCGTGCGTTTTTATTGATAATGTTTGCTTTAAGAGAAGTTTAGGGCACGTAGAAATTACGATAAACAATATATTTATAAAAAAATACAGTCATTTTTTCGTTTAGATTATATACATATAAATGGACGTTTCAAGTGATATCAAAACTCATCGACAATAGTTTAGTAGTGGTTTCTATTATTACGAACATACTCTCAGCGATAGGGAGTTAAGATGTCTCCGATGTATGATGTAAAATTTTGTAGGTCACATTCTTCTAGATGTCGAAAAAAACATTCGTCTTTTATGTGTTCTACCAGAAATGTTGACTAGTTTTAGCAATATATTTCACAACACATGTATTCTAACATCTACAGGGTGTCCACAAAGTCTGGACAAAATAAAATTTCATAATTTCGCCACTATCTAAATAAGTGAACTTCTTTCGGGATAAAGTACATTAAATTTTTAAATTACGTCTCCATAGCCACTGAGAATTATAAGTTTAAATAATTCTTGAAACATGGATGCAAAAAATATCAATAATTTTAAAGCCTACATTAAAAAATAGTTAATTTTCCTATTTTCAGACACCCTGTAGATTATAAACAACTTCCGACTAATGTTCCATTGGCAGGTTTGCCGTGGGGCTGAATTTTTCGAACCACATCACAAGAAATGTTGTCAAATCCACACACATGAATAAAAATTTGGCCCACAAATCCCCACAACAGAATTTTTGACAAAACTGCCAAGTATTTTAATAAAAAATATTTGTAAAGATTGTATGCATATTTTAATATGTAATAATATGCATCAAAATATAATAAAATTTTACGAATTAATCACTATCTTAATCATGGTCATAATCAGTAGCGTATTTTTCAGACTACAAGGCACACAAAAAATTTCTGTATTTATAAAAAAATCTGAAATGCGCCATATGTATGAACAATGAACAGTGTATCTACTTGCTTTGGGATGCTATTGCCTAATTGTTATATTCCGACGGCGAAGAATTTACTTTTTGTGTAATAATGAAAATTATTCTTTATTTGAATATAGTCTGATCTACCGAGCTATTTAGTTTCACTTTTTAGCGCCATTCAGAGCTACAACCGTATTTGGTTTTGGAAGCAATTTTTTGTTTTTATCAAATAAAATGATCAAAGCAAGTATTTTGGGTATTATATACAAATTATAACGGCAATATAAAAAACCAACCAACTTCCATGTTATTCATATGAAATGGGGATATTTTCTTTACTAAAGCCATTCACGCAGATGAAACCAGAGGTGGACCTGGATAAAAAATGTAGGTCCACGCCTTGCTGGCACGATTCCGACCTAGCACATTTAAATTGGTGCTTTTTCATCGTATTTATGCCCATTTTTACGGAAAAATTATAATTTTTCCTTCGTTAGACTAATGTCTGGTATTTTCGAAACATATAATGACATCTACACCCTGAAATTGAGAATCCTAGATTGATTTTTAGTAGAATATATATGATATTAATGTAAAATTTCAAAATTTAAACATCATTTTTTACCATAATGCTTACAAATTTTCTACCATTCAGTGCACTTAGATTGACTTGCATGCACTCTTGCATTATGGTGTGACCTACTCGACCTGTCCATCTCTGGATGAAACTTAACACTTACATTGATAAAAAACTTAAATCCATTGATTGCTTAATAAATTTTTTCTATTTTTATATGTTAATTTTATTTTAAAAGATACAAATTTTAACGTCTATATGTTGTTATCACTGTAATTCATTTATTCGTTACTATGCCATTTGCTGTTCTAGCCTGCAAAATCCCCCAGCAAAATTAATTGAGCATTAATAGGCTGAAAATGCATCTTACAAAAATGATACTAATATAATAATTCTTAGAAGTTTTAAATCGTTTGCTGATTTATTTCAAATCATTGGCTCAGCTTTAATAAAATCAAGCCACCGTTACTAAAAAGTCATTCTAGAACAATTCAATTTATAAAACACACTCGTGGCATTATTATAATTTTTGAAAACAGTTATTTATAAAAAATTTCCCCATAGTAATTAATTTCAACCAATAATTGCCTGATCAACTTAATTTCAACAGTCAAATCGACGTTGATTTGAAATTTAATGTTAATTGGGATTATGCTAAGATTTATTTATTTCTCAAATGTTATTTCGATTAAGCAGAGTAGCATTCAATGTTGAAGCAAATCTTGAGCATTTTAACTTATTCCTATACAACTATTATTGAGGCTGGCTACAAAACTTCACACTCCACGGCAAGCCTGTCCATTGGAAGAAAGTATTTAAAGAGATACAATGACTTAAACTTGCTATAAAATAATTCTCTTGGAACTAATTTTAATTAATTTAACACTTTAGCAGTTATTTAAATAGTCAACAATGAGTTAAACGTTTTGGCCGTGGTATTGCTATGCATTAGTTCTATATGTAACCATTATCATTTAGCATTTTCTTGCCCTAGGGACACTTCTCAATAGACCAACATTGATAGATTTTTATTTTTGACAGGGTTTATGAATAACTATAAATAAGTTTTAAAAAATATCTCTATGAATTTGTTGATATGGTTGAATTTAGATATTCCGGATCCATCTGAGGACTCTAATAGATATGGCCGTCGAACTTTTTACAAGCTCAGTAAGATTTTAGCATGTAAAAGAATTGTCAGAGTGAACGAGTTTGAGAATCATTTTCGTCGAAATCACTTGCAAGATTACAACTTTTTGTTCGATCACCCGTTAGTTTTTTTTCTGAAATTATTATTTTGATAATCTTTAACGCTTTGATAACGTTATAAAGCGAGTTGATGTTAGTATGTATAAATTTAGTAGAAAACGAACTACCCTGTGTGTAAAAAGTCTTTACACACGTTATGCAGAGAGGAATAATTCTGTCGATTATTAGCTTGGGCTAAAAACATCACATTCTTGACATTGTAGGGATAAAATCAACAGTGAAAAATGCAGAGAAGCAACAACCGTTTAGTAGGGCCATTCTTCAATATTGATCAATATAAAGTAAACGACTTGGACAGATGCTGAGCCACTTGAATAAAACTTCAATGTTTTCGCAATGCAATACAATTTGTAATTTCTCATTTTCACTTGGATTCCTGTCATACTATATATATATATATATATATATATAGAAAATAGGCTTGGTCGCCCCATCGGTTGGGTTGTGCTTGGCATGTTTTGATTTCAGTGAGTTACATTGTGCCATGATTTTATGAAAGGCTAATGGGTTGTGTTGGGTTGAATTAATTTTTCAAAAATGGTTGAATTTGCCATTGATGATATTAACTGAATTTATAAGATTATTGTTTACTTTAAAACATATTACATGGTAGCCAAAAATTTCTCAGAAAATTCAATTCCTTAATGTAGTTTACATTTTATCAGCGCTTCTATACATCATTAGGAAATTTGGAAATCGTGAGGTATGAATACATCTATTATTGAACGTACTTGAATGTAATGCTGAAGAGGTGCACTTAACTGTTTTGCTGTGCCTAAGATATTTGACGGTCATTTTGCTGTAGTCGCTAGCACCATCGTCACTGTTCTCTGTTTGTTTGGGCATGAAGTCACAGCTCCCGATGAAAATATATCAAGTCCTAAAATTGAAATGCAATATTGTTTACTAAGTTTAAATGACATTGCTAAGTTGATGTTATTTGTAAAGACTTTATCCTGGTTGGCCTGTAGTTTCAGAAACTACGCAAATTTTCTTGAAACTTTTAGATCAGCCAGCCGGCGGAAAATTTAGACGGCTGAGCTGATTGATAACTAAAACCGTATCAAGACAAACGAAATGTGTCATAAAAGGGAAACAGCATTTTATGTCGTTGATGTGGTAGTGACGTTTAACATTGAGTAGGTTATGTCTTATTAATCAGATTGCCTGTGGGAGCATGAGGTACCTTTTTGGACACAATACTGCTTGCATCATATACGGTTCTTACAGGGCTATAGGCCTTATAGGATTTCTATTTGGAATATTCTAGTCTAATCCAGTTCTGTAGATGCCGTTCAGCAGGCTGCGCCGTCGACCTTATTGGGTCTGCGCCGCCAATAGTAGTCGGCTGGCGGCGGCGCCCACCTCTATGCCGAGAAATTAGTCGATTTTCAAAAACTAGAATTTTCAATTTGATTTTTGACCAGTTATAAATACACATTATATAAAAGTTGGATGCATCAAAATCCGTACCAAATTGAGAAGCAATAGCAGAGGCACTTGCCAGAAATTTTCTACCTAGATTTTGTAAGTATAAGTAGATGCATCAAAGTGATCAAAAAATGGGGATTTGTAAGTAAAGTACTTAGTTTTGCAATGAGCTAATACAGTATAGACCATCAGTGGTCTGTTTGACAATGTGATTCTAGCATGCATGGTTTGATTAATTAGTATTTGATTAAAAATATTTAAGCATTTAATTTCACACGGGACAGCACTAAAATATTTTATTTTCAAAACAGGCATGGACATTTAATATAAATACTTTTAGGTACTGGTTAAAATACGCCTATGTCTGGTTTAAGTGCGAGCCGCGTGAACCAGCTGATTTAGATGAATCAGAAAAAGTTAATTCAGAAATTTGCTTGACGAACAATGGTAGGTATGTTTCAGTTAAATTAATTGTTTCCTTTTCTTGTTCTTGATATTTTAACGGGAAACTTTATTGAAAAATATGTTTTTATTGTGCGACCATTAATACAGCATCAGTAAAATGGAAGCATTATATTTAGAAATGCTTCTCTAAAAATTTGATCTTGTATAAGGTGTTTTGGGTCGCTGCAATATTTACATATTTACATCCTTTTGTAAATTTTAAGATATTGTTCGCTATTTTTTGTAAATATTCCAGGAGCACTGCTCAATTAATAAACAAAGGCAGTTATTCGGTATTTTAAATTATAAATAGATATTTTAGGAGGCAGTCGCTATTGCAATTCGATTTTAGACGCGCTTACCTTTGAAATTTGGGAGCATATCATCAAGTTTTTAACCAACAGTGATCTTTATCATCTTTCAACAACCTGCACTGCGTTGCGAAATGTAACGTACAATTTTCTCGGCACGCGAGGAATGGTAATATTCGATTATGAACTGACAGATGGAGGACAGTGGAGAATCACAAATAAGGTTGATAATTCTAAATATCGCAAGTTAACGCGATGTCTTTGCAATAGTCTTTTTCGTACAGAATGCAACGTTTTTTATATTTTTTTAACTAAGTTAACCAATTGTGTACTATAAAATATGGAATTACTGCTTTTTTATAAATTTTCGAATCATTTTTTACACAAGGGATTTAAGACTATTAAGTGTTAAACACAATACATATGCATGGATTGATTTGCATTTATGTGTGTATTTAACAAATCTCTTGCACATAATCTATTAAAAATGATGCTGTTTTTAACAGTTGACATATAATGGTTTTAGTTTTGTATTGAGATATAACTGTATTTTTCTTGTTTATAGTAAGTCTTGAGTTAATTAATGGTACTATAAAGATTTATTGTATTCAATTTCATTTTGTATTTTTAAGCCCGCTCAGTTATTTGTTTTCCTTCACGATATTAAAAATATTTTCATTTTCTTTTAAATTCTTCTCAATTATATGTGTCGCCTTAAGATTATCCACTTTCCTTAATTCTCCGACTTTTTGCGACCACTAATGTTTTTATTCATCAGTTGATCATTGGTTATTTAAAATAATTATTTAATAACTTTCCTGAAATTTCTATTTTGATATTTTTGCATTGTTTTTTTTGACAACTAATTTTTCGTAAGTACTATCGCATAACCGTTAATGTGTACTCCTCAAATGCATATTCTATGTAGTTTAAGAGTACAGCTTGGCGGGTTTTTTATTAGCTATTAATATCATTTTTCATAATGCGATTTAAGAGTCGAGAAATTTCTGTATTTTTTTGAACGCAAATCATAAAATTCGTTATCAAGGAATTCATTAAGATTTGAGTGAATTCGCCAACAACATTGTGACGTTGAAGAGAATCAATTTTACACGATGCAGTTTTCACAGCTTTGTTATTTGTATCCACTGTAGCTAATTTAAAACGAATAAGATTGTTATTTTCAATATGTTGACCATAGTAATTGTGAGATTCACAAGAATAAATCTAGCCAACGATTGACCGTAGTAGCAAAAATCAAATGAAATGATGAAATGATTGTTTGAAAAAAATATACTTTGATTAGTATTGATATATAAGAAGGTACACATTAATATATTTTTTTTAGAAATGAAGTACTTCGAGTTCCTTATCATACTAACCTATTTTAGAGGTGGACATTCAGTGCTACAGCTTCTAGAGTTTCTAATTTAATGAAGTAGTTTTCAATGCATGTTCCAGAAACTTCTTATGCACCAAAAGAAGAATTTTTCGATTTCGCTTTTAATCAGGGATTTTACTCAGGGTTTTTCGATATTGCAATTTTTTAGTTTATAAAATTTTTTATTTTAATTGTAAAAATTTCATAGATTTCAGAATGTTTTCAAAATTTACCTGTTTTAATATAAATGAAGTAACAAGATTTTTACAATTTTCTGTTCCAAAATCATCTTAAAATTTTAATGAAATGTTTTATTAATTACAATAAATGAGAACGCTTTGGATTTTCAATGACTGTGCAAAAGATTATTTCTTTATTTATTTATTTATTTATAGACCTAATCTTGTAAAATACAAACAAAGAAATAAAAATAATAATAATGTACAAAATAACATTAAAAAATGACTAATAAAAACTGTTAGTTGAATTAAATGCTTTGCATGAGGGACAACGACATTAAAAAGATGTGTGCAGCTGTTTTCAAGTTTGTAAGAATTAACGAAATAGTTCGCATATAATTTTCGTAGGGATTTTTTAAACTGAATTTGTTTTATCAAGAAGGTTTATTTTTAATTATAAATGAATATAATTTGCTAAGAGAACAATCTGAACAAAATAGTTTTAAAGAGCGTTACATTTCCTTATGGGAGCATTCTTAAACAGTAAATCTACACTAGGAGAATAGAATGAAATAAATGAAAAAAAGATTTAAATTGTTCATGTACTAAGCTAAGTATATTAAAAAGACACAAATCCAGGTATTCCAGATATAAGGATAAGAGAAGAACATGGATTTTTAAGTCTATTTGTATAGTTATCATTGTTTACTATCAATTTTGTACAACGTTTTTGGAAGTTCTCTAACTTTAGAAAAGGTTTGAAGTGTACGTTAAAGTTGATCTAATTAATAGTGTAAACAAACATTAATTGTTGCATTACAAGGTATATTTATTTTTAAAGTTTAGAGGATACCATATCAAGATCTTAATTAAACAGCAATGTGTGTGGACCAGTTCAAATTTGAAAGGTAAACGCCAAGATCTTTAACTATTGCTTCTAGGTAGCTAAAAGTTGTATTCAAGTAGATCGATATCTTAAGAATCCATATTGAAATTTTTTTAGAAACAATCGGACATAGCCTCTTAAACAGTACCTTTTCAAAAACTAGAGATAAATTTGGCAATAATCTAATTGATCAATATTTATGAATTTGGTTGAACAAGCTTTGTGAATTGGAGTGATTTGTGCAATTTTCCATAAACTAGCACAATGACAACTTGAAATTATGTACTTAAATAGCTGTAATACATGTGGTGTAACATGGTTGGCAAAGGGTTTAAGAAATTCTGTAGGAAGATTATCATTAGATTGTCCAGAAATTGATAAAGAATATAACTGTTAGTACATCATTACTTTAATTAATGGTGGTAAGTTGAATTTTTTTATTGCGTGTTTTAAATATAATTAAAAATCGACGTTATATGCATGTGAATAATGAAATTGTTAACAAATTTAAAAATTAGTAATTTTTTCAAGAGGCAAGACTATAGATGATGCACTTTTATTGAGCGATAAGTCTATCTTGTCTGAACTTAAAAGTTTATTGAAATTGGGAAATACTGTCCATCATAATAAAAAACAGTCCAATATTTTAAAAATAAATCAATTAAAGCTATCAAGGAGCTAATATATTAAATGTTAAAGCAAAAACTTAGCGATTAAAGAACCTATAACAAGCACTGACATTTCAAATGTTACTCAAGATATTCTTAAAGAAATTCGAGATACTAAGGATTTTCCTAAAATTAGACAGATATATATATTCCCAAATAAATATAATGAACTTGTGTTTGCTTGTGAATCTATAGCTGATCTTGAAGTTATTAAAAATAATATCGGGGAAATAAGTATTATAATTTTGTAGAATACAAAAAGATTGCACTTAAGCTAAAAATTGTAAATTATTTTTTAGAAAACGTAAGTGCACATGAAATGAAAAAATATTAGTTGAAAACCCAAAGTTGCAAGATTTATGTGGTTTAAGTGATTCAATGTTTAAAATATTCCGTTATGCATTTGAATAATGGCGTTTTTTAGGAGCTTAATTAACCTTAAGAACATGTAAACTTTGAAACAAAAATATTACATCAGACGTCACGATCAAGTAATTTAAAAATTATTGAGAGTATTTTTATAAAATCCTTGCAACCAAGTTTAAACACAAAAGAAGACTATATAATATAGTCCATTTCCGCGGGCAGTGGGCCTACGTTATGGGCTGCGGGCCGTTCCGGGCCAAAGTTTCCTGAACAATGACACTTTAATTTTTGTTTGCAACATAATGTAAAACAGCGTCGTTTGTTGAGTTTGTTTACATAGCAATTTATAAGCTGTTAATGTCACTTTTGAAAATATTGCTTTCTGATTGGCTGAAATTCGCGCTGGAAAGTTTACTGAGTTAAGTTTGATCTTTGCGCGGGCCGTGAAACGACAAAAAGTGGTAAATTTAGCAGTTCAGCCAGTATTGTGCTGCAACATGGTATTGCAGTTCAGGGATAACATGTTCAATGCTTATTTGCCTGCAGTGATTCGGTTGCATTTGGCCAGAATTAACTCTGAAATGCAGGGAACAACTAGTTTTTGTCAAAGGTCTCTCAGAGTGAGTGATATATTGGCTTCTGAAAACAAGCTTTATTGGCTGAAAAATATTTATTATATATATTGTTGGATTGTACAATTGGAAGGTGGACCGAGCACCTAATCATAGCTAATAAAAGCAATTGGATGGTGGCAAGGGTAAGAAATAAAGCTCTTAAATGGAGAAATGGAATAAAAATGAAATGTAGAATAACTCTAAGAATACTTTGTATATCAAATTGAAATCAAATTTTTCATATTGGAAATCAAAAACGACATCTAGAAAAGTTGTTTAAAGTGAGATACAATGTGGTCTAGGGTGTCCTACTCCCCATAAGGCCTTTGAAACCATGTATCTGACTTCCTTGGCAATCCTTCACCACATGCAGTGCCTTTATGGGACAATCATTCAAAGTCCAGCCCATTGCAAAAGTAAGGAACTTTTTAAGGTCACTTACATAGTTTTGGAGAGTTGCCAGCTCCCAATCCTTTGGGTCTCTGAAGTTTCCAATCAAATCACTGAATGGCATTTCAGAATCGAACTCAGTAAAACTGAAAGTCTTCGTTGCCACAAATTTAATGAAATTAATCTAAATTGTATATCAAAACAAACACCACTATATACATATATACATTCCTTTGGCTGTAATAAACAATTATATTTGCATGGCACTGTAGGTCGGATAGCCTTCGCTTTAAGCGGGAATCATCTTTGCCATATTTTTCTCTAACGCTTCTTTTCCGTGCTGTGCAAATTGTCTAAAATTTTCTGGACTTCTTCAGTGTAATTTGACAGCTCCCTGTAGTAGTGCATTGGCAGATTTCCTAAATAATAGGATTTTTTATGGTTTAGAACTTTTTTACCTTGAGTAACCACTTGCCAATCCGGGCTGTGATTAGCCTTCAGCACTTCATAATCAGAGAAATGTAATCATTCTACTTTTTATATGTCCAACATAACGGTAATAACAAAAACGAATTATTGAGAAACACAATTATTCACCTTCCTTAAAACTAGAAGCTCCAAGGATTTTAGTTCTTAATTGTAGATCTCTAAGAAACATTAAATATTTAAATTCTATAAAATTTGATATTTTCACATATGAAATAGATGGCTATAGTTAGTGAAATTTGGTGTGACTGAAATTTCTGAAGGTTATCCTCAACTGGATGGATATTTTTGTTTTAGAAAAGACCGGGAATAAAAAGCTCAGCGGTGGTGGTGTATGTATTTATGTTAAAGGCAATACTGAAAGTAATCTCGTAGTATTTGCTGAAACAATTAATATCGCATTGTAGATCAAAATACTGTTTAATAAAAAGTCAATGTATATTGCCGGATTGTACAATCCACCAAATTTACCGGTTGCTAAGAAAAATGAAGTGAAAAATTGTATCTCTGATTGCATAGAAAATATAATTTTAAGTAGCCAGGCATTATTTTTTATTATTGACGGTGAATTTGATTATCTCAATGCTGATGAGCTGTCAAATTCTACCTGTATGTGAAAACTCAATCATAAACATGCAAAAAAAACCCTAGATAATGTTATAACCTCTCATCCAAATATATATTATACATTTCAAGTTGGGGTTTCTACAGTTCATCTTGGCTTAATAGCAGAACCTTCACGTATAACAGGTATAGAAAGTGACAATTCCATTTCAAATTGTTAATGGAAAAAAAATTGAAAAACAACTGTTTAATGAATAATATACATTTTGAAGTATTTGAAAAAAAACATATGATACGATATTGATGAAGGAACTGCATTATTTTGTCGGACAATGAGGAATTGCATTGACAATAATTAATGTTAAAATGACAAAAAATAAAGATCCATTTTCATGACTCCTCAAATTAAATATGTAAAAAAAAAAAGAAATTAATACGTAAAAACACTTTCGTAAAGCTAATGAAATGTTTGAAAGAATTAATAAAGAAATTAAATAATATTTCAAAGAAAAATATAAAAAATTATAGGCTTTTGTAAATCAGCTTATGGGACGCAATACACTATCAAAGTTGAATAAAGAATTTGATGCAAATGAAATCAACACAATGCTTACTAATAAATCAAATGATTTGAATTACAAACGATCTTGAACTCCTAGTATAGGCAGTGAAGAGATTCCACCCCTAATAATGCATTAAGTATATCATGCATTGAATCCCATTTTGTTTTACTAAAAAATTTTCGTATATAATTACACCAATAGTTCAAAATATATGTGACTAAATGCAAAGAACTACTACATTCCCAAAAATTTGGAAAACTGCTAAAATACACAAATTTCAAAATTACAACAGCCTAAACTACATAATTTAAGACAAATCAGTATCACTTCAATATTGTCAAGAACTTGTATTTAATATTCATATCAAAAATATCTACAAAAGTCATTTAAATATAAATCAGCATGGATTCCGAACAATTGCCGTTATCGAACTACAAAATAGATTCAGTCATATAAAAATGGAAATTATAATTATGTAAGATTTATCAGCCATGATATCAAGAAAGCCTTTCACAATGTAAATCACTACACATTTTATTAGAAAAGTTAACCAATACCGCACATTTAAATCCGTACATCATAAATTGGCTTGACAGTTTTATTTGTAATAGACAAATGGTTAAATATAATAACACTTTGGAAAAGATCAACAAAGGTGTTCCGTTTGTGGTCCATTTCTATTCAATATATGTATTGATTTTTTTAATTGTGAATACTTCAATATTACAAATGATTCTATTATTAAATATGTTGATGATAGATTGATTTGTATTCCAACTTTTGAAAATGTAGACTTAGCACACTCAATTAATAATAAGATGAAATCTTGGGATGAAGAAACCAAATTTGAAGTTAATTGTATGAAATGAGATATCTATATTTAGAGTTGCTTTTTACAATATAAAATACTGTTTACAACTTTAAATAGCGTCAAACAGTCGAAATAAAGACAGCTGGAAATGATTATACCCTTGTAGAGAAAATTTGTTGATAATATATCTAAAATGATTGCTATGCCTCAGAAACAACTATAAATAACAAGCTTTCATTTAAAAAACATATTGCTCAGGTTTATAAGAGATCAATGGGAAATTTCTATATAATATTAAAAGTAGATATTTAAATCAAGATGAAACTGAAATATTTAATTCCCTAGTTAATTCTATCATAATTTGCGCATACAGGTATATGCAGGTGAATCAGAAACTTATTACTAAAGAATTAAATATTATTATCAATAATCAAAAGACAAAGCATTACATCAACATATCGAAGAACCAAATATCCACTAAAACAATTCATTAGCAAAATAACTGAATACGCTACATCAAAATTAGTAAAAACAATTCTCCGAAATTATTCTTATCAAAAACCATTTTCCCTGATCGATATTTCTCTTAACTATTTTTATCTTTTTTAGTTTTGTATTTTGTAGTGTAGTTTACTGTATTGTAAGCTTAAAATAGAGTTTATTATTATTATTTTTATTATAGTAGTCCAATCATTGTTTTGTAATCAAATAAATTTTTATAAAACTTACATATTTTGTGCTAACATGATTAACAGACAATATTGCAATTAGTTACCATGATATTGCGCATTGCATTCAGAGTATTATGTAGAGGCCAGCGAGTACTCCAAATTTCAAGACAAGTCGAATTTTGTTGATTGAAAATGAATGGTGCAGTGTATGTTTTTGATTAATTGAAAAAAATATTTTCTAACTAAAAAACCTTTCTACAAAAATATATTTTGGAGTAATTGTGATGATTGAGCAATATTACCATTGAATGATCGTTACTACTATCAAGATGTTAGAATTTAATGATATTATGGTTGTAGCCTCTCCCTGCTGATTTGGATTGTTTTGAATTTTTTAACAATAATTTTCATTTTCGAGTCTTTCGTAAAAGTTAGATGAACACTTCATTGGTAAATGTTGAGATTTCAAATTGGTAAACAAACTTCACACTTTATTGAAGTGATATTTGTTAGGTTTTCATTCTTTAATTGAGCAACATCAACATTAATGGATTAATGCTATATTTATATACAATACAATAATGATTATTTACACGTTTTTAGCCAATTACAAATGTAACAGCTAGAATTCAATTTTTGTACTAGTAAAGAACAGTTGATTATTTTAATGGTGATTTTACAATTATTATATTTATAAGCCTATGTGCGTAGACAAGCCTCGAGATTCAAAATCCAACACGAGTTGAATCTTAAGAGACTGACAACTCGACTCAAAGCCAAAATATCCCAACTGGCAAAGCACTAGTATTATCAGACCCATACCCAGAGCAATTATTTTAATAGTAAAAGGAATTATTAAGAAAACTATATTATAATATATTGTGGTTTTGGAAATTTTTGTATAATTATTCCAGTGAAAATCCAATTTGAATCCAAGGAATAGCAAATTTTGTTTGTTCAACCAATTCCAATGTTCAATTGAAATCCAGCTAGATTCCAACTCAAATGGACAAGCCTGTGCATTTACCATTTCAAATAAAATCGACTCCAAAATCACCAGTGATTGCGAACATGTTTGCAAATATCAAGATAAAAAACATTTAAAATACTTTATTAGGTCAAAAATAAGGTTAACATCGAATACGTAATTAGCAATTTTTTTAAATTTTTGTGAAAATACTCATCAAGGTCAAATTCAAGATAAACTAGCTATTATAAAAATATTTTTGAAGAAAGTCTTTCGAAACTCCAAATTTTTTTAGCAAAGGATTGTCAATTTTCAGTTGAATACATTGAACATTAAATTTCGTAATCTGTACACACAACTTTATAATATAGTTTAAGCAATGCATGCTCAGCTTGAATTTGTTTTAATTTGATCATTAGGTAGAATTTTTTTGGATTTTCGGTCAATATTTTTTGTCAAAAACTAAGCTTTTAGGTCAAAAAACAATTGGCCTATTATACAAAAGTTCGCGTTTTAAAATTACAAAATTGACACTTAATATAAAATTCCGTCAATTTCACAAACGTGTTAAGGAATTCTAAAACATAAGTTGATCACCGAAAAATCAAGTGTCGACTGCAAATATAAAAATCTATTATACTACTAAAAATCATAATACCCATAACATGGAAACATTTTTATATACATATTTCATTCTTATTGAATTTTGTACATTACATGATGCTATTTAAAGATTATATCGCTCTCCAAATTGTATAAAATCTTGAAAAACAGCATATTTTATGTTATAATTTATTTGTTATTATGAGAAGTGAATAATTCAATTGGATGTTATTACAGTGAGAATCCTAAACATAAAATATTCATGATCATCTCAAAAGCTTGATTCTCATACTCATTGACACACAACCTGGCATTTAGAAGAATTGAAACAACGATTCATTGTTCGGGCCGTGCCCACTCATTTTCCACACCTCATAATCCACAATGCTACATTGTCAAGTCAATAAATGAATATTCGCAAAATGGAAAAGACATTTTGAAAGAACATCCTTGTCCAACAATTTATTAACGACGATTTTTTCCGTACTAATTCAAACAACATTACACAATTATCAATTAACAAATTAAAAAATAAAGATTTAATAACAAATTAATAATACAAATTCAATAAATGTTCCCCAAAATTAGAAAAGGTTTAGTTGTGAATTTTTGGCAAATTACTCTTTATTGAGTGCTAGTTAAGAACTTTCCACATAGAATTGCTAAGACATATAATTAGAAACAAAATGAGGGCTAATTTCAGGGAAACTACAACTAAATCTGTTAGCACTTTTTAAGACAATTACTTCTTATCAAAGTAAATTTGCTAAAAAAATCGAAATTACTAAATGATTACAACTCTCTAATTTGCACACTATTCAGCAGTAAAATTTGCTGTGTTGTCTAACAGAGTGTGCAGCTTAATAATATGGTGCTAAAATCCGGTTTAATTTAGTGAATCTAAGCTAGAAGGGTTCTTGTAACATGCTGAATAATTTATTCAGTCATCTATATTAGATTTAAAAAGAACATTCCTTGAATTAAACTTAAACTAAAACCAATTAATAAAATGACATTTAAACCAAATTCAAAAAAGCATATCAGAAATAAGTGCTTTGAATTTCAAGTACAACAATTGCTTTAATATACAACTACGAAAAGTCTAGAGGATACCGACACTGGCAATAGCACAAAAACAATACATTCGTTATGAAATTAAAAATGATTTCTGCATGTTGCAATTACCTTTTAGCCGGTTGTCTGCTAAACAAAGTAATGCAATATACTCACCAACTGTTTGAGGCACTTTTGATAACAATTTTTTGATGATTCTGATATAGTTATGCTTTCAGTCTCTAACTGATGCTCAAATGAATGCTTGTCACGCTCAACAAAAAAATTCTCGTTGAAGATGAGGGAAGGGGCTTTGAACTCAGTTGTGAAAATCCATTTCTAAACGATAAAAATAAAAAAATTCATAAATTGTGCAACTTATTTCTAAAATCAATTAATTTAAAAACGCAGTTTTATCTAAGAATATACTTTTATTTATATATATTTTTTTTCAAAAAGACATAGCCCATCAACTTTCAACACAAAAAATTTGGAGAAATTCTCTAATATTCAAGATGTGAAAAAAGAATTGACACTTACAATAGCAAACAAAATCAATACACAGGTGTTTTCTCATTCAAGAATTTTGGAAAAAATTAGCATTACACCCCTCAGATATTAGGTCCATCCACATCGCTTACCATTCAAATTCTCTAACGAATTAAACACAAAATTGTGGATGTGATTAAAAATGATACCTTGCTAAATCTTCAAAAAAGTATATTACATAATTAAACTATTAAATATTCAAATTGAAAATTATATAACAAACTTTCAGTTCTTTGAAATATGTAGGTTACTGCAAAGCTAATAGCTGGATGTAGATGTACAATAAAAAGGTAAGCGCAAAAAAAGACACAAACCTTGTGTTTATGAATCCAACATCCAGGCTGCACACGTTCATAATCAAAGAAAACAGCTCCTCTTGTTGCCAGAAAGTTACATACAAGATTTCGGAAGTCGGTGCAAGTACGTGAGAGCTGGTAAAGATCAATACTATCCAGATTTTTGAAAATTTCTTCCCATACTTCTACTGGACACAAATCCAAGAACCAATTACAATCATGAGTTTCCGCTAAATATTTAGAGATTAAAAATAAAATGTTCAACAAACATACAAGGAAATGCATCTAAATTGAAGTATACTTTGCTTGCAAATCAAAATTTATCAAATAAGAATGTGTAAGTTCTAAAGAATCTCCAATTAACCAATTTGCGACGAGCATATCATATATGACACGTTTGTGAGCCTCACAATCACTTACAAATAATCCTCCAAGTAGTACATATTTATTACATAAATGTGCTTCATATTGCTCTTTAGATTATGTTTAACTATATCATGCGTGAAGTTTCGGACAGAAATACACTTGATCTTTGCCTATGATGGAACAATCAGATGTATATACTTCTAATAAAGAAAGTCTTTACCTGCATAATTTAAACCGACTTTTATGAGTCAAAACTACAAAGTAACACAAGGAAATAGAATGACAAGATCATTTTGAATATGACATGTAAAAATCGTGATGCAACATGATTACGCATTTAGATAAGCAAAAAAGAATCATTGATAACCTAAGCCTTCATCACAAACGGGTTAAGAAAAATAATAGAAAACCCAAATTCACACATGAGATAAAATCAATGATAACTGAAAAATAATGATATTTATGCAGATAATTTAAAACCTTTGAAAAGCTATTCAATAAATCAAAAATGAAATTGCTGGTTTCACATGATATCCAAAAGATCTATATTGCTGACTAGAATTGAAGTCCTATAAATATTACTAAAGCCAGAAACGACTAGAGAATTCGAACAGCATTGATACTTATACTGTTTCTATGACTAAAATCTATTTCACAAAATTCAGAATTTGATGGAAAACTTACTAGGACACTCAAGACTTTGATAGGAAATCGCAGAAATGTCTTCATTATAAAAATATTTTCCATATCTTCCACCCATTCGATTAACATCAAGATGAAATCGTGGAATCAATTTTTCGCAACCATAATGGTGACTGTACCAACATCTAAATGTCATAAAATTGATTTCTATTAACTTATCAAATTTATATTTGAGAGCAGTAATAAAAATCAAAGCGAGTTTTCATACAGTTTGCAAATGATACCCGCGGATTGTGTTAATATACTATTTCACATTTCCTTATCCATAATACCATCTATATTGCTTTAAAAAAGTGTCAAAATCTCAAACATATACAGGCCCGCTTGCTGGATCCAACAGAACTTGATAGAAAATGTATCCATCAAAGCATTTGCTGGTTCCAGCAGCATAAAACACTAATTGAACAAAAACAATAAAATATATTATACTAATGCTTCAGTAGCTATAGTTAAAGATATTCGGAGATAAACTAACAAAATGCTCAAAGAAAAGCTGCATAAAGCGGCAATTTTAAAACTTCCAACAGCTAATTCTCATCTTCACGCAATTTGTACTCCACTGTTTGAATATGTTCGCGTTTCCACGAAATAAGTTCATTTTTGTATATCTTCACTAGGAGTACTCGCAATGTTCATATCGGTTCCAAATTCTATTTAACAAATAACTGTTTGTTAAAATTTTCTTTTGAAAGATTTGCACTAAGCCGTCTGTGGACAAATTTGCGATTGGAAAAAGCGCGCTAAACAGATGCCTTACTCACTGAAATTATAAATACATTGATTTTCATCAGCAAATGAATTTTAAAATCAGAGACAATAAAGGTTTACCCAAAACACATTGAAGAAATAAGCTAATGAACAAGATAGTATTTTGTTAAACATCTTAAACTTTTTTTTGAAAGTAAATGTTTCAGGTTCACAGTAAATGGTCGGAAGAAACTCATTGATAACTCAATTCCTGCTCTTTTCGATTTGCCTTAAGTCTACAGGTATGCTAATGCAAATTGTATTGTTGCTTAATAAAATATATTTTAGCAACAATTATTTAGCGAAGTTGTACTCGACATTTAAGTACATGTTCTTATTATAAATGTAATTATTTATTTTAACTTCTGATGAGGTAATGTTGTCAATACTGGTATGCTGAAAATGGAAACGATTAAGTTTTTGATTTGTTTAGTTTCAACCATTCAAAATGATGTTGAGATACATCACTATTATAAATGAAACGACTACGGTCACTGACTACACATATCCATAAATAATATATACAATCCAATGTACATTTATATGAGAATACTTAACATGTCTATCTAGTTGCAGTTTCAATAGTATGTATATCAGACAGGGATCAAACATGATTAATCGCCAACGCGATTAATCGAGATTAATCGGATGGATTAATCGATCGTACTGGTCAAGTAGATTAGATTAATCGTAAACAGCGTGCTCGATTAATCTAGATTATTCTAATTAAGTTGATGCTTAAGCATTCAGTTACGTGTTGTCATTTTCGCTTTGATCTTATCTATGGCCACTATTCTTGTCTCATATGTTTTACAAAAAAAACCTTAACACCGGACATAGAAGATGAGCGTGATGATTATTCATCTAATATACTTAGGAAGCGTCGGATGTCGCCTAATTCTATATATAAGGATGCTCGATTTTAGCACGCCAACTTCTAATCAGGTTGAAGAGACTGTTCAGGAAAGCTGGTTATGCTCTATGTGATTACCAAAATCGTTTATTAACCCTCAACTTAGAAATCCAAATATTTCTTTACCCTAACAAGCACATGGGGAGTAAAATGACTTCAGGAAATAATCTCAAAAAAGTAATAGTTGAAATTTTCTATTTTGAATATCTTTCAATTGATAAATTGTATTTTGAATATTTTTAATCAGAAGTAGATTAATCGACGATTAATCGCGATTATTAATCTCCTGGCAACAGCGATAACGATTAATCTATCGCCAACATTTTTTTTCATACGATTAATCGCGATTAAAATCCAACGATCCCTGATATCAGATATTAGTATTTTTTGTTTATACAGTATGTATAAATATCATTTTAAACGTTTTTTTCATATCTTAAATGTATGCACATGCCTGCATTTGTATTAGGTTTTTGTTTTAGCCTACAATTGAACGAACTCGCGCTCCTCCCCTTGAAAGATCACTACAACAAGATCAACTTCCGCAATTTAAAGTTTCTGATAAATTACTTAGTATTCATGACGTTACTTCGAATGATAATTGCTTACGAATACATCTCCTTTTGGATGATATTCCAGTGATTTGCAAGGGTGTTGTTTTATCTACAAACTTCAATGTTACACTTTATATCAATGCAGTCAAATTCGTTTGCCAGGGATGGATAAGGTCTTTATATGGGGGTAAAATTTCGGGAAGATCTCAACTACATGAACTTTGAAGGTTTTTAAAAAATTTTTATGAAGATAATAGTGAATCTTTGGTTGAGGAATTATTAAGAAAACTACATTTCGAAGACGAAATTTTCATCCATCATTATTCGTTTTGCTTTGTTGGCACGATTCATATCAAATGCTTGTTATGAATCTATTCGTAATCATTTACCTCTGCCGTCTACTCGTCTACTACGAAATATATATATTCCAGGTCAATAGATATTGATCAATACATCGAATCACGTTCTCCTGTAGTAAAAACTGAATGCTGTTCATCATTAGGCGAAATGTACTTACAAAAAGACTGTCGATATACTGGAGCTTCTTTAGTGGGTGTTAATGATAAACAGACATTTTATGAATTTTTTTACTGTTTTATGGAGACTTTGATAAAAAGTGGCGAAAATTCATTATCAAATCAATTTCCATAGTAAGATTAAAAGCTGATATAGTTAAAGGAATAATTGATGTTCTTGATATGCTGTCAAACACTGGGATGCAATCGCGTAGATATAAGTGTTTTTAAAAGTTTACTGAATCGTTATGGAATTGAAGCTCTATGTCTCTAACTTAGTGATATATAGTTTTGAGCACTTCGCCGAAAAACTTCCAGTTGAATGATTTTAAATTCGAGGTAATTTCTTAGATTGCGGGATACAAAAATGTAGAGTGCATTAATTGTGATTGTAAATTGAATGCTGCACAAGACGATGGAGAAATCCCAAAGAATTAGTTGTTTGATATTTCACGGGGTGGGTTAACTGTACCGTCAGCTTTATTTTATCAGGGTGTGGAGTATTGCTTTAGATTGTTGGTGACAAATCAAGAATACTTTTTGAATGAATTTCAGTCAAAACATCTATGCAAAAATGTATCATCTTATTTGGATCTTGCCTGTGAAAAGTATGTAAAAAAATTCACATGCACCAAACATGAAAATCGTATTGGCAGGATGATGACGAGATCTTGCACAAATATTTGCTTTAAAAATAGGCAAAAGAATGCTAGAGGACAAATTAAATCGCAAAAAGTCAACATTTTAAAAAGGTTACATCACGAAAAAATTAATAAAGACGTGTTATATTGGATTTGTCTTTGTAAAATTGCTATTAGTTTTATATAAAAAATTTCTTATTACTTAAATTCACTACATCGAATTTTTTTAAATAAATTCAATTTATTTTGAATGGCCCCAACTTTTATTCATGTTACTGCAAATTTTTAGGCCGTCATTTACATTGGCCTCGTCCTATTCCACATATATTTTACTATTCCCATATGTAAGAATTCCTACAAAAAAATTAAATTTTCTGTTTATTCCCTCTTACATTCTGACAGAAGTTTATTGAATTTTGTGAACTGTGAAAGTAGTTCTACTAAACAACACAACGGTATTAGCCTGACAGAAAGGATATCTTTTAATCAAGGTCTTCAATATTGAAATTATAACTAAGTCAATATCTTGAAAACGGAGGGGCTGTTAAGATGCTGCGCATTTCAGCCCCAAAAAGCCCAAGTGTGTCTGGCATATATAACTTCATGAATATTAATTTAAATCAGAATTCGGTGAAACAAAACTTTTATTCATCAAAGCTGAAAACTCAGTCCTTCCAATTTTCAATTCCTTGCTCTCAATCACCGCGTTCTGTTTGAGCTGCGACTTGTATGTGTTCAAATATTAAAATGACACCAAATATAAAACATTTATCTCTAGGGTGTATTTTATAATCTGAAAATGCTATTAACATTATAAGGACGCCTGCAACGAATTCTGCAATTCAATACTAACCTCACAGGGAATACAAAACTCTATTGGGTTTGTTACCGGAGCCAAACAATTTACTTTGACTTACATAAAGTTTTCATGATAGAAAATACTACCAAAGGATTCTTAATGTATACAATACACATTCACAAAACAGTGGCGTAGAGTGTTTCTGGAAAACAGAGGCTAAATTTAGGACAAACTCTACTATCTAATTGTTTCTTGATCAAATGTGATTTAATTTGTCTATGTCAGTGTTTCCAAACTTTTCTCTAATATCGCCCCTTTGAATAACTTACTGACAATCAAACGCCCCTTTGTAAAAAAAGTATTAATGCATATTAATGTCTATTTAACTCTAGTCTCTAGTGTGAAGGTTGGTGCAAGTTCATAAGCTTCTTGATATCCGGTTCCATTTTAGTTAGAAGCAGTCGTAAATTTCTAAGTCTCACTATGTCCAGGCGGCTTCTTTTGTTATCCAGCAAAGCCCTGTGACAGCACTGAACGCGCGCTCTACTATTAAGAAATTATTCCCTTTGAGAACCACTGGTCTATGTCTTTAATAAACTAATATAATGTCTTTGACCTCAGTTACACATGGCGGGTATTCGGGAAGGCTTTGATAAGTGCAGGGGCGGCATGTGGCATTATGTGCAGGGTGGACCACAATAAATGTAGAAGTATAATATTCTTACGTTTTTTTACTTTCAACAAATATTAAACTGATACATGAATATAATTGCTCATAATTTTGAGGGAACTCAATGATAAATATAATATGAACCACGTAACAATGAAATTCAAAGATTTATCGACCACTATATAAAATAGTAACCGAAAATATAAAAATTCTAAATTTTGAAGATACTAATCAATTTTCATATGGTTGACATGACATTTAATATAATAGGCTTTGGCGTGTTTGTGTTTGTTTTGTTTGTATATATATTGTCAGTCCAAGCAGCACAGTGCTTAGTAAAATAAAATTATCTTACAATCCTTTAGACACTATTATGATAAAGCTATAGAATCCCAGAAGATCCTTAGAATTTATAATGATTTTGAAGTTCAAGAAGGTTTACATAGGGATTAGATAGTGAAATTTAATAGTGTTTCTAAATCATAATGAAGTTGAGGTTTTTGGTATAGGATCTTAGTAGGATTGCTATGGTGTGCTTTTGATCACATTTATTCACTTGACCCACCTCTTCGGAAGTCTCAACTAATTTCGCCATATGCTAGATTGAGTCTATCAATTGTCCTGGCTGCTGATTATAGATTAAAAAAATATTATGCGATCTGTACTTGCTAGAAATAAATATTAAAAATATCATTTGAAAGCAGGTTTTCGTACGCATCTTAGAAAGCAAACAGAATTTGAATATGATAAATAATATTTGGCGTGATCGAAAATGTATGAGACTGTATGTCTGTTGCAGCAAATATTATTGTGTATGTTATTTGTTGTATTCCCCATGAAACCATAGAATGTAGACAGCAATGTAGGAGCATTCTTAGCTTATCAGTCACACGTGTTCGTATTTTATTGTTTGTGTATACCACACACATCTGACGATAAAAATGAAATTTTTCTACACATATTTGATTGAAATGAATTTTAAAAAAGAAAATTATAAAATTTTTATTAAAACGCTGAGAAGGAACTGGAAAAAGGCTTCGGAATGTGTGGATAAGTTGCAGACTGCATGGGGAGAAAAAGCACCATCGAGAGCTACTGTGTTTCGAACCTTTGCTGACTTCGAATCGGGTTCTCGAACAAACTTTTCGGACTCTTCTCGATGTAGTCGTCTTGCCTCAATATGCAATGAGGACACTGCCAAATGGTTGAAAGATTAATCGGTAAGGATCGCCACGTTTCAATACGAGATCTAATAAAACAAACCGGCTTCAGTTTCAGAGCGATCTCTGACATCATCCACAAGATGCTGAAACTGTGAAAACTGTGTTTTAGATGGATTCCTCATGACCACACCTCTTAGCAAATGATCAATTGAGATGAATGTGCTACTTCCTGGATTGAAAAATTTCCAACAGTCACCATCAACAACGTTACATTGATTGACGAGAAGTGGTTTTATTGGCAAAGCATTGGCACAAAGACATCAAATGCCGCCTGGTGTCATGATCCTTCTGACACACTCAAAGTGCCACATCGAACAATTAGCAACAAAAAATGCATGGCAATCGTCGCCATGACTATTGGTGGTAAATGGTTTTTCCAATGTCTACATCTGCAGTCAATTCAGATGTGTACATTAATTTCCTAAAATCAATGCATTAGAAATTGTCACTTCAAACACAATCAATCGCCTGGAAAGACCTTGTCTTGATTCACAATACACGACCTCACGTGTCACGTGTCTAAATTTCCGAATGATAAAAGAGTAACTCTTTGGAAGCAGGCTCCATACTCACCAGACTACAATCTATTGGATAGATGGATATTCAGTGACTTAGAGGCCAAACAAAACTTAATCAATTTTGGCGACGATCTTGAAAAGTTCCTTTCTGATTCTTTATCAGCCATTACAAAAGAATCGTTTATTCACCAATACGAAAAACTATTGCATCATTTAGCTTCTGTACTGGAGAATCATGGAACATACTTGTAATCTATACCTAGATTTTGCTTTTTATCCATACATTGTAGCTTTGTAAGTCTCATTACTTTTTGATCATGCTAAGTTAATGAAATATTGAGAGTTCGAGAATTTTCAAGGATGTTTACATGATCTTCATCTAATATCTTTATAGTTTCTTGATATATTAACCTCAAAATATGTAGACAACAGGAATTTTTCATGCGATTTACGAATTTGTCTAAATGGTTAAAATAATCAGTATTTTAGTAAAATCCAAAAAGGGTGGACTTAGCATACTATATACTGTTTGATACTGTCTTCAGGTTTAAAATTGTAGCTACAACATTGAATGGGCTAAATATAAAAAAAAATCGAAGATTTGGAAATTTTTACAAAGTAGGCTATTTTTAGTAGGTAATATAACTAGGTCAGTTTCTATCCGATCTAGCCGTTGGTTTACAATAATGCATACGTATTGTTTAAGAGAAAATTGGATGAAGGCAATTTGGACCGCCTTCCGATCAACAATTATGATTGGATAAATAGTAAATTTGGAGCTCAACGCCAAGCGGAAAAAATTGCATTACAAAATGTAACTACTGCAGAAAAAATTGGTTTCGATTTGCTAATATTTTTCCATTTTAGATAAACTGTATCTACATTATGTTTGTAATATCATACTCTGTTTATTTAATTCAAATAATCAGTGATTCTCAACCTCTTTTTACCCATGGACCCTTTTCCTCTTAAATTTTTAGCTGGAAACAACCCAACCCCCAAAAATCACGAATAACATAGAGGACTTGTTAATTTTAAAGATATAAGATTATGTATTACTGTCAAGGAAAACTAAACTAATACAAATAAATTATTTAACAATTAAATTTCATGGAATATTTATGTACATCATTTATAAAAAGGAAGAATTCCATTCTCAGTAATGAAAATCGTTCTGAATTAGAATTGCCCTATGTTTATATTATGCACTTGTGGTTTTATCCATAATCTTGAAGAAATGTTATTGCTTTCCTTGATTTTAACGTCATTTTAATTGTTACACCTGCTAAGTGTTAGTCACACTTGGTGGGTTAAATAAAACCCGCTCATAACATTTATGACACAAAAATTGCAATAACACCAGCATGAATACCAACTCGGATACCCGCTGGCTTAGTTACATTTGGTGGGTTTGTAAAGCCCGCTCGAATGCCCGCCAAGTGTTAATTGAGGCATTACATTGCCTTCTAACCTGAAATTTACATTTAGAAATAAAAAATGAAGTAAACAATCACAAATTTGTTATCTATTACTAGAAACAACACAATTTAGAATTCAATTAGATGTATTCAGTTATACGAAATGTACATGTGAAATCAAGAGATAAAGTGAATCATTCCCATCAGGCCAAATTCGAAAAATACATAGGGGATTTTTTGCACCCGTTTCACTTGCAATCTCAACCAATATATACCCAAGTAATGTTAATAATGTGATTTTATATACAAAACTGCAATAAGCTAAATTTTGATTTCCAAACGACTAATAGCAGACGTAAATGTATTATATTCATAAAGAATTTTTTATGTCAATACATACCCATTTTCAAAAAGAAAATGATATTCACGTAAGTGATAGTTTATATAATGGTCTTCAAATTCTGAAACTTTGAGAAGTTTTTGACAAGCGAAGATGCCTTGAGAATTCTGAAAAGGAATTCCACTTCCAGCTTCATCAAATCTTGCTGAAGTTGGAATGTCTAAGTCACTTAAATTTATAGTAAGATCTCATCATAATTGGGAGCAAATAAATAAAATTCAAATAATAAATACAAAAATCAAAATCAATTAAATTTATTATCAATAAATTTGTTTTCTCCACAAAATTATGATAGATTAAGTTTTGAAACACCAGCTAACAAACTAAATGATTTTTCACAATCGTGGAAAACCGCAAGAGGACCCCTAGTAGGCGTAAATTAGGCTATAAAATATAAGCTGCCATTAACTTTAGAATTATCTAGGAATTTTTAATCTTTTTCTTATTTTGAAAAAGTTTCTAAGTCGTAATTATGTTAGTAATAAATGTGCGACATTAATCTTCCACTATTTAGGATTCTTTTAATTTTTATGGTTTTTTTGAAATGTATGGTTCTTATATCTCAAAAAGACAGCTTCAATTTTCGTTCTTAAATCATATCTGGTTGCTATCTCATTGAGACTGCCGATTATCCTCGGTGCTGCGAACTCTGATGGGTTTGGGTGGTCAATCAACTTAAAAAGAAAGAGTAAAGATTAGTTTTTGCCATTTATTAAATTTATTTAATGTCTTTTAGTTGATTCATTCTGTCTGATAATGCTTGAATTTTACAGTGTGGTCTTATTCAACAAAACAAGAAAATTGATATTCTTAGAGTAGAAAATTCCAGGTAATGAGATAAAATATGCGCATATTGATTGAGAACCTTAGATGTTTACAATAAGAAATTACGGAATTGAATCTTAAATAATTGTAAAAAATCCCGAAATTCGCGATCACATACCCCAGCCCAAACTGCAGAGGGAAATTAGGAAATACTAAAAGTACTAGGGTTAGGAGAAACGTTCGAACGTTTGCCATTGAACCGGAACATGCAGATGTGCAAACTGGAATCTCATACGCCGATAATAAGCATGCAAGTGCTGAAATCATGCTTTAGTTTTTGTGCTGCTAGGATGCATAACTCTCTAGTTGCAAGTATGGTGGGAGAAAAATAGTACAAGTTTCAACTTTTGTTTGTGTAGTACTTCGAATGTTCGGCCGAACTGTTCAAATATAAATTAAAACATTTGTCGTAGTCCTAAGAAGTACGTACATTTAGAAAATCGAACCAGGGCAATTAATAAGGCAAGCGGTTTTGTTAAAAAAATAATTGACATGCCCAATATACGTACCACTTTTCGAGCCAGAAGCTGTCTTAGAAATTCTACTATATTGCCAAAATGGAATAATTTCTTCTTGATACATACATTTAATATTCAGACGTGCACATTTACTGCAGACCTTCTTCTTAGGATTAAACTATTGACAGGATATAGAATGATTAATGGCAAAAAACAGTTACTTGAGACACGGTCTTCTCTGAAGAAGACTTCCATGGTGGCATAAAATATTTGTAAACCATGTCAGATATGTTCGCTAAATGCATCTCAAAATAAAATGAATGAGGGCAAAAAATTCCTACCTTGTGAAACTGAATTACAATTTGACATAACTGCCTCTTTAACAATGCCAAAAAATGGACAAATGATAACATTTGCAGGACAATTTAACTAAAACTAATAGCTAAAAATATTATGATCGTTGAATACATCAGGATAAGCTTAAGGGGGTTTCCCTGTTAAATAACATTTGTAAAGCATATAATTAAGCAAATATAACACTTACAAGATGATGCTTAAAATCTTTAAATATCATAGTAGTTGGACAGCCATATGAAGAATTTGGGCAATCAATGTAACGAAAAATACAAATTTCTGAATGCTCCCTTATTTTACAGTGATGCATTAAATAACCACAGCCATTCTCACCTAAACGCAGTGTAAACCACAAATTTGCATTGACAATTTATATATATTATCAAACATTAATCAATCCTCTAATTAAATTGCTTCCCAATACTTTTAGTGATGTACTTTAGTAATTTATTTGAATTTAGTACAATATTATGCAATTAGCTACTAGCACAATCTTCCATGCGTTACAGTGCACGTTTGGCGTCCTGCTTAATCCAAATATAGTATTGTTTACTTTCTGAAAAAATCGCCAATATGAAATTGTTCAATGTCATTACTACCAATATAATAATTATTTCTTATCATTAAGTCCAACATATTTACTCTAGTTAATAATAATAATGAATGACTATTTAGCCGCTGAAGGCAGACAATACAAAAAAATAAAAACAAGTCAAGTTTTATTACACGAGGACACTCACAGAAGATAAAGTAGGAGCAGATTGAAGAATATGCGAAGTTGGCGAAGGTCTCAGCAAAAAGGAAAGACATCAAAGATTTCTTGAAGCTCGGCGGCGGGGAAAAAATCAATGACTGTTGAGAGTGAAGATGTAATTAATACATTAAGTAATTAATACAGTAGTATTACTGTATAATGTTTTTCCTTCACTCCCTAATCAAAAATATCAATAAATATTTTTGATCAACTTTTGTGCCACAATTTGACAGGTAAGACTGAAAGAGCAAGCGATTGAACAGGAGGAGATCACAGTAATCTATTGTTCACTAATTGCATTTTGAATCACAAATGAGTTTGAAGGGAATTATTGTAATCGGAATACCTAAAATTGGGGTGTCCATAAGCAATCTTAGCCTAGAAAATGACGAAAATGTAAGCAAG
The DNA here is from genome assembly GCA_900660155.1 of Hofstenia miamia. Taxonomy (NCBI): domain Eukaryota; kingdom Metazoa; phylum Xenacoelomorpha; order Acoela; family Hofsteniidae; genus Hofstenia; species Hofstenia miamia. The sequence goes on along the minus strand of CABFPE010000067.1, from coordinate 1,082,627 downwards.
TGCTAATCAATCATTTTGCTGATAAAATTTGTGAAAAACTTATTTCTTAATTGAAAATTGTTATTGAACGCCAAATGTGAAATATCCGAATCTTGAAAATGATTTTTTCGAGTTTTGTCACCAATTTTCGCATAAACAGCTAGTTTCTCTGAAGAGGGAGGCATGTTGATGATCATGATCATATTCAATTTCCCTCGTCCTGAGCATTTTCAGTTTCCAGGTTGGATTCTTTCATCAATATCAAATCTTTTTAATTTGAGCTGGGCAATAATGAAGAAACTGCTCGATATGAGGGCCTAGATTTATAGCAGGTGATTGTATGGTTGATTTTCGAATTATTACCTCCATTGGCTACTATGAGGCACCCTGCTGTTTGTCCAATTATACATCAAGAATTTCCCAAGCAAGACAGTAGTTAATAACGGCGAGAGGAGACGCCAGTGGGACACTGTGAAGCTCCGAAGCTCCCATAACACCTATGACTGTTAGCCATGTGGGATTGTCAGCTATTATCTTACGCCATCTAGTGACAAATTTTTTTGGCAAAATTATATTTAGCAAATTAATTTTTTTGATTAAGTGTTTACTTTTTAATTCTAGAATTTGCAAAAATTGATGACAAGTTTATGTTTTGATATATTGTAACAACAATATTTTAAACATGTAACACTATGCTTTAATATTGAGGAAAATAATTCATGTATGCAAAACCCATTATTTAGGGTGGAATATTTTATATTTAAAATGAAGTTCAGTATTGTTTTAATACATCTTTTTGAATTTCATCTTCCACATTTACCCAGAAGGTGGTCATTATCATTATAATTGCTCATGGTTTAGATCTCTCACAATAATAGGCCAGATTAAAGAAATGGTTTAACACATTGCTGANGAGCATTTTCAGTTTCCAGGTTGGATTCTTTCATCAATATCAAATCTTTTTAATTTGAGCTGGGCAATAATGAAGAAACTGCTCGATATGAGGGCCTAGATTTATAGCAGGTGATTGTATGGTTGATTTTCGAATTATTACCTCCATTGGCTACTATGAGGCACCCTGCTGTTTGTCCAATTATACATCAAGAATTTCCCAAGCAAGACAGTAGTTAATAACGGCGAGAGGAGACGCCAGTGGGACACTGTGAAGCTCCGAAGCTCCCATAACACCTATGACTGTTAGCCATGTGGGATTGTCAGCTATTATCTTACGCCATCTAGTGACAAATTTTTTTGGCAAAATTATATTTAGCAAATTAATTTTTTTGATTAAGTGTTTACTTTTTAATTCTAGAATTTGCAAAAATTGATGACAAGTTTATGTTTTGATATATTGTAACAACAATATTTTAAACATGTAACACTATGCTTTAATATTGAGGAAAATAATTCATGTATGCAAAACCCATTATTTAGGGTGGAATATTTTATATTTAAAATGAAGTTCAGTATTGTTTTAATACATCTTTTTGAATTTCATCTTCCACATTTACCCAGAAGGTGGTCATTATCATTATAATTGCTCATGGTTTAGATCTCTCACAATAATAGGCCAGATTAAAGAAATGGTTTAACACATTGCTGATGGCCACCTCCTGGGCAAGTGTGGAAGATGGAATCTAACCCACTTCGTAATGTGCGCTTTTTACACTTAATACAATTTATACACAAATAAATAATAAGAAATTGTTTTTATGCATTTATATGGCAGATGTCTTTTATAAATATTAATATATATAAAATGTTCCACCTTAAACAATGGGTTTTGCATACATTAATTATTTTCCTCAGTATGAAACCACGGTGTTACATGTTTAAAACATTGTTGTAGCAATGCCATGTCATAACTGAAACTTGTCATCAATTTGTGCAAATCCTAGAATTCAAAAGTAGATGTTGGTCAAAAAATGAATTTGCTTAGTATAATTTTGTCAAAAACACTTCGTCGCTAGACGGCGCCCAATAGAATCTGTCCATTCCCACAGGCAAATAATCATAGGTTATGGTAGGGCCCGTACCTGTCATGGACCGGGCATACGGGCTCTGAGCTTAAGATGACTATTTGTCCCATTCAATGAGTTTAGTTCTTAATACTATTTGTAACACTAGAAACGTGACGATAGGTTGAAATAACCTATAAGTCCTTTTTTATTTGCTCCATTATTCATTCAGGAAAAACATATGCAGGTACATATACTTTCGATTATGTTTATAATCTCATTGAACTTGCTATTCGTAGAAATTTTGTTTCTATTCAACATCTGATGTAAATATATTTTCAAGGAGTGCTCGCTGTTCTAGTGTTGAATGGATCAAGATATTTTGACCCTACCCAAAATTCAACTAATGAATTTTGACCCAACATGTTACCCAACTAAAATATGGCTTCATTGAAAATATCCACAAAAACTTTTGAAAAAAAACATATAAATTAAAAAAAGACAAATAATACTAAAAGTGTTTTTATAATGAACAATATTAAAAAATTACTACAAACAATATATAATTCGCCTGCATGCGTGATTGCATAATGTTCTTCAATGATTCAATCATAACTTATATTGTTCTAAAGCATTGGCACAACCCATTTATATAAGCTTGTATGACTCTTTATTACTTAACCCAACCCAACAAGTAGCAAGAAATGTGACATATATATATATGTATATATACATTTTACATGTAACATGGAATCAACTATTTTTCCAGACAATTTTTTTACAAAACTATAAACTACACTTTATAATTAAATAAAATAATCTCTACATGTTCAGATTTAAAATATATGTAATTTTTTAAATTTATTCATTTGATTGTTCAGTGTAATGGTCCGTTTTAATTTCTTAAAGTATAATGCATCCCATTTTGATATTCTTAGTTTTTATAATGATGGTAAAATTTTCATTTTTAATTTTATGATGGTGGTGAAATATTTCAGTATTTACATGTCCGCTAATGTGCTCTTTTATGCACTTTCCGTAATAATAACAATGGGTCCATTGATTTGTCCGTGCCCGCATCCCAAACCCATTATGCTTAACTAAAATAATTTTACCCAACAAAAAAACCAGCTTTTATGCTATTCTCACGCATACGCATACGGTCATTACACCTATCAATCTAGTTTATGTCAAAATACAAATTCAGTTTCAGTGCTTTTGTTGACATCACTGATAAGTTTAATTTTAAAATTATAAATTCACTCGACGACAAAGTCAAGGACCACAGCGTAATATATATATATATA